>WAAD01004371.1:12093-142503 GCA_013389945.1 Fregata magnificens
TCAACCAAGGGGAAGTCCTCCTTACTCGAGATTTTCTCTCTCTCCTCTGGGGGCTGGGATGCCTGAGGGCCAGCCTTAGCAGTAAAGGCTGAAGCAAAGAAGGCATTCAGTAACTCCGTCTCTGGAATGTTCTCTTTTGGTTTACTGCTCCTTACCTTTAATCAATTTTAATCATAGAATCATAGAATCATTAAGGTTGGAAAAGACCTCTAAGATCATCAAGTCCAACCGTCAACCCAACACCACCGTGCCTCCTAAACCAGGCCCTGGAGTGCCATGTCTACACCTTTTTTGAATGCCTCCAGGGATGATGACTCCACCAAATACCTTTAATACCTTTCTGTATTTCCTTAGAAGAGCTAATGATTGCTAGCTTTAAACCCAGAAAATCCTTTTACTAATACCAGTCAAATTGAAGAGGCTGGCACGAGGTTCTCCTTCGGAGCTAGCTTAGAAATTCAGTGCATCAAACTAACTCTTCCTTTTACGATCTTTTCATAATTAAGTAATAAACCTGTGGATCTCAAAATACAGTAAGGTGAACAACTGTCACAGATGAAAGGGACAGCCAGCTGTGTGCCTGGCCCCTTGATGCCATCATATGATGAGAGCTTGAAGTTTCTTGGATAGAAGAAGACACCTCTGCTCCATCAGTGGAGGACCCCTTCTGTTTCAGCATCCTCTGTGCTGATCAGTATGTATCGGGGGGAAATTTGAGTGTCTTCTATCAAAGCACGGTGATTTGATGAGCCTTCTCATGTGTGCATCTTCTGAAATCCAGCCATCGTCCTGCTTTGTCACCTTGCATTTGTTTCCTGCTTTAGTGTTTTAGCTCACTGATTTTATGGATTTTATTTTTTTTTTTTTTAGTACATGGCTTATTCCACTTACACATCCAGTGATAGAAGGTCAGTGTCTCAATTCTGTTGAATCCACAGCAGCTGTTGATTTTGCCTTGGACATGTATGGCATCTAATAATCAGATTTGATGTTACACGTTATTTTTCCCTCATTCCCTTTACTGGATTATTTTTCTCCAGTAAGTATGCCTGTAACAAGTTGCATCCCAGGATATTAAGCTTTTACCAAGGACCATGGGAAACTTCATGGAGGGGCAGAGGCCTGAATCCTTCTGCAAAGGAAATAACACTTTACTTCAGTCTGGTCCTTGTTTCTCAGATTTTGATATCCGAGCCCTGAGGGCCCAGGTTTCCTACCTCGCATGGCAGGTCTCATCAGGAACTGCCCAAGGAGAGCGAGTAGCAGCGTTGAACCCTGTGGAGATGAGGCTGTCTTAAATCACTTCAAAAGGGACCCACAGGCTGAACTGCTTTAGTAAGTTCTCCACCTTGCAGTTGACAGTAAATTATTAATGCAGTAACTTCCAGTGTTGGACAGATTTTTTCTTTTTTTTTTTTTTTTTTTTTTTAAGAAAAGGTTCACAAATCGTTCCCAGTAAAAATGTTAATAAATGATAAATGTCTGAAAATCACCTTGCAAGCCCAGTAAGGACAATGTTTAGGATAGGTTTAGCTGCTCTCTTACTAGCAACTGAACTGTGTTCAAAAGTGAAAACAGAAATGTCTAAACGTCTTTAACATAGCTTTGTTCCAGGAGGAAAGCAGTAAATGCAAAGCGATGAATGTGAGAGTAGCCCACTGCCTGCTCCTTTGGGCTGTGCACTTCTTCCCAGCCACGCCACACACTGCTCTCAGGGTAAGTTTCACTAAATCAGGTTGCTCAAAGCCCCGTCCAACCTGACCTTGAACACTTCCAGGGATGGGGCATCTGCAGCTTCTCTGGGCAACGTGTTCCAGTGTCTCACCACCGTCATCGTAAAGAATTTCTTCCTCATATCCAGTCTAAATTTACCCTCTTTCAGTTTGAAACCATTGCCTCTTGTCCTGTCACTACAGGAGAAAATACTTTGAAGTGTGCAATGTATTCAATATGCCAAGCAACCTCCAGCACAACTCTTGGAGTGTTAGAAATCTGCTATTCAGCCTGCTCTACTCGGCAGTAACAGTGCAATTTCCAAGGCATCGCATAGTCAAACTTTACTTCCAGACTGGCAGGGTTTGGCTCGCTGTAGATGATAGCCCATTTGACCAAGCCGTGATGGAAGCTGTTCTGGATTGCGCCTGGCTGTACGACACGCAGTCCCAGCAAGTGGTTCTGCCTGCAGAAGCCCGGTACGCCTGCCTCAGGGTTGCTTCCTAATCAGGAGAGGAACAAAGTGGCTATTGGCATTTGTACAGCTACAGCTTTATCTCATGGTGAAAGTCATGTAGATCACATAGTCTCATCAACAGGTCACATATTCTCATCAACATGAGAAATACTGGAGAACTTAAGCCTCATACAGGCTTTTTGACTGAGGAATAGCTGCTGGAGGCATGTGTGATCCTGTCCACTAGCTCACTATGTCATTTCAGTGGAAGGGTACAACTGAAGGCTTAATATAGAGAGACAAACTGTTAGTGGAGAGTTCTGAACTGGTCTGTATGAGCAAGGGGCTATGAGCTCTGCATTCTGGACCTTGAAAAGACTTCTGACTGCTGAAGGCCTGTTTTGCCCTTGAAATCACCTTTCTGGTTTGGGCCAAGGAGTCATCTTTTTCTTATTTATTTTAACATTCAATCTACATTCCTTATTTTTCAGGTTCTCAGTAAGGAATCAAAGACTGGTAATCAGCAAGGTACAGTGAATAGCTATGTGTCTTTTTAATTCTTTGTGAAATATTATCAGTTATCAATACTTTACACCCCTAATACCTCATGGACCATGGTATGCTGTCTTACACCTTATAACAATATCTGCTTGACTTGTTTTCCAGATGGGTGTATAAATCTCATTCCGTGCAAAGACAATGGAGCTATTTGTATTCAGCCTTGTTCTCCCTCCTTCCATGGGGAGACAAGCTTTGTCTGTGAAGACAGAAAGTGGCAAATGTTCACAGACGCCTGTACAAGCCTGGATGTTCAGTCCCTTTTTCAGGTGAGGTAACTGTTATGCATCTACTTTGGCCTATGCTCATGATTTCTTGCAAAGACACGCCCTTCCTCCATACCTTTTAAACTTGAGCAAAGGGAAGAAGATGGGATCCTAAAACACAGATTACTTTGGTAACAGGCTTTGACTTCGTCTTAAAGCAAGTGATGGGAAAGGAATTTGGGAAATTCCTGTGTGGAAACATAGCTCAGAAAAGAAATTGCCTTGTTCACTTAGCTAATGTGCTTCACGTGGATCTAAACCAAGACAACGATAAACTAGGATGAACCTTAGAAAAGAGCAACACAAAGATCTGCAATAATCAGATGGTTCATGGTAAATTCTCCCCCAACTACAAAATAAAGAACCTTATTCAAGTCACTTCAAGAATAAGGCGCTGTAGGTAGTTCTGGCCCCTACCTTCATGTGTGTTGTACCAACAAGCATTCTTCTCAGGTGAGTTTTAGTCCTGGGCTTCAGGCCATCCGGCACGTTCATCACATGCCCCAGCACTGTACCTCTTGCCTGGTTGTAGCTGTACGTTCATTTTCATTCTGTTCATTAATTTTCTCAAACTTATTTTTCTCCCTCCAGAGGATTTCTTTACGTGAACTCGTTCCAAGCTCTGGAGGACAGCTTCCTTTTGTAGGAGAAGGAAAGCCAATGCATGGGAAGCCTGGAGATGGAGCAAAACATTTTGGTGCTGATGACCATGGGAATAGTAACTGCCAAGCTGATTTTTCATGCATCGTCCCAGATATCCTGTCTTCACCAGCCATTCCAGGAAACATTGCTGATGTAGTGGAATTGCTAAAGAAGATTTCCCTGCTGTTATCAGAGAATGTCAACAGAGGAAAAATGCAGGTATTTTACTTTTATGGACTTCAAGAGGTGTTTCTGAGCTTGCCAGAGCATCCATACAGTGTTTTGTCCTTATAGCCACTGTCCAATGAACTGGTGGATGCAAATCACATGGAGATCACCTGGAAAGAGTTTCCAGAGAGGGCCACGTTTTATTGTCAGAGAAACTGTGTAATCTGTCTGCGTGTGATGGTCCTCTGTTTCACCTAGGAGTGGAATTTGCTTTCATTAAAAGCAAAAGTTCGCAGGAACTGCTGTTATAGATGTGGGAGAGCAGTACAAGGAGGAATTAATTTTTAAAGTATGACACTGTAGGGAAGGCAGCCTTGGAGATGCTGACCAGCAGCTGTGTTGCCATGTGTTGCACAATGGAAACCGAAATCTTCCCCTGATGAACTCGGAAATCAGAGAGGTGGGGGAAGAAATATAGGGAGGGTGATGTAAAGCAGACCTGCAGAGTGGGTCAGCCTCTGGAATAGAACTTAAGTGTCCTGATTTTTGCTTTATACTTGCTTCTTCAATTACCTTTTGAGCTATGATATGAAGAGGATAGGACAATTCTCGTAGTGACCATGCGAATGAGATGTTTGGGTTTGACTGGGATAGATCATGGGAACCTGTTCATTGTCAAAGAAGAATATTCCCTTTATAGAAATCACTCCTGAATTAAATGAGCCTTTCTGGAGGGTCTGCCAGTGGAATAAGTGTTGGATTCTTTTAACATAAAAAATAACTTTTTTTTTTCTTGTTTGTTTCAGAGTTACAGCAAGATAGCAAACCATATTCTGAACAGCTCCATCATTTCCAACTGGGCTTTTGTAAAGGACAGAAATGCCAGTTCGATATTACTGGACTCGGTGAATTTATTTGCTGGGAAACTTCTTCTAAGTAATGGGTCGGAAAGTATACAGGAGCACTTCATATCTACAAAAGGCTACAGCATACATAAAAATACTTCAGGAAAGAGCTTTGCTTTTTCTATGGAGTTCAATAGCACAGGCAATATCGCTGGGCACGTGGTCATTCCAGAAGAAGAGCTTTTGAAGTTACCCAAGACTTCCAAAGCCATCAGCATTGCATTTCCAACGCTTGGAGCCATTATAGAAACCAACCGGTTGGACCCTGTTCTTGTGAATGGAATGGTGTTATCGGTGTCTCTACCAGAAGAGCTCCAGCATATTTTGCTCACCTTTGAAAAGGTGAATAAACTGGAGAATGTCCAAGCTCAGTGTGTTGGGTGGCACTCTACTGAAAGGAGATGGGATAATAGGGCATGCACAATGAAGTCTGACAACATCAGCAGTGTTGTTTGCATCTGCAAGCATCACCGTCGGACATTCAAATCCTTCTCAATTTTGATGTCCCCCACAATGCTGCGAAGTGCAGCGCTGGATTACGTTACACGTGTAGGGTTAGGCCTTTCCATTTTCAGCTTGGTTCTCTGCCTTATCATCGAGACTGTTGTCTGGCATCATGTTACAAAAACTGAAATAACCTACATGCGCCACTTTTGTTTGGTCAACATTGCTACGTCGCTTCTCATCGCTGATGTTTTGTTCATCTTGGCGGCTATTGTGCACAATACAGCCCTAAACCACCAGTTGTGTGTAGCAGCCACTTTTTTCCTTCACTTTTTCTATCTTGCCTTGTTTTTTTGGATGTTTACGCTGGGCCTCTTGATTCTCTATGGATTATTATTAGGTTTTTTTAAGATAACAAGATCTGTATTCATAGCTACAGCATTCTCTATTGGATATGGATGTCCCTTGGTCATATCTATCCTCACTGTTGCTATCACTGAACCAAAAAATGGGTATTTAAGGAGTGGAGCCTGCTGGCTTAATTGGTATGAGACGAAAGCCCTTTTGGCCTTTGTTGTGCCTGCTCTGAGCATCATTGTTGTGAATGTGGTGGTGGTGGTGGTGGTTGTGGTGAAGACGGGAAGATCCTCTGTTGGAGAAGGCTGCAAATCACAGGATTTGAGCAACATGATCCGAATTAGCAAAAACGTGGCCCTTCTGACACCTCTTCTGGGTCTCACCTGGGGGTTTGGATTAGCAACGATTGTTGACAGCTGCTCTCTGGCGTTCCATGTTACGTTTGCGCTACTGAATGCCTTCCAGGTAAACTCTGTGAGACTGGGAATAGCGTGTGCTCAGGCTTTGCTGAACTTGGGAAAAGGTAGCAGACCTAAGAGAGGCTGGCAGCTTGAGCTGTGCATGAAAAACAGGATCTAAGCTTTCCTTTTAGCTTAACTATTTTACACGGTGTGCATTAGGCATCCCGCATTGACATAATAGATGCAGATGGGTAACGGAACAAACTAGTTGGTGTAAAGTGTGATGAGAATTAAGATGACAGATTTATGTTAAACACAAACTACATTGGTTAATGTCCAGTAATTGCAAAGATGTCTTATCCTTATCACTTAACAAATACACATAAAATTCTCACTTGCCATTGAAGATGGTTTTGTTTAACTCATCAGTATAAACATCTAATGTTACCTGACGTACCGTTGTATACCCAGTCTGCCTTAGCTCTTCTTGGCTAATACTAAGTGGGGTGAGAAAGTCCTGGTAAATAACCCATCAGTCCCATTCGTAATGAGAATTAGCATGGGTTGTATATGCATTCTTGACATTCCCAGAGAGCCCGTGTGACCTGGGTGGATAAACTCATTTTGCGCATTGCTGTTACCTGAGTCATAGGTGATGAGAACTATTACACTGACAAAAACATTATTTTATCTATCCTTAAGGAATAACATCTAGAAGCATTTAAGAAACACCATGTGGTTATGCTGCTTTTGTTAACTGTTTTTGCAATTTTTTTAGGGATTCTTCGTCCTGTTGTTTGGGACACTTCTGGACAGAAAGGTACTTGGGTCACTTCGGCACTTATTCTGGATTATATGAACATTTTCTACACTTTGAGAAACTGTTCCCTTTAATATTTTTTGTTAAATCTACAGACAAGAGAAGCCTTAAGGAGGAACTGCCTTTCGTCAAAGCGGAAGTGTAGTCTAGCAAAGGTAAAGATTTCTCGCCCCCCTCCCCCGCCATGACTTAAATTAAAATTTATACCAGTTTACACACCTTCTTATTTGTACATGGAGAGAATGGAACTATCCACTCAATCTTACCTAGTTTAACATTTTTCTAAGGCAAGTGCTTGCTGAAGGAAATACAAGCATCTCAAAAGTGTGTTGAGGTTATTAAGCTTCTAAGTATTAGAAGTGGCAATCCGTAGACTTTTATGAACTCTACATAACCTACTGCTGTTGTTACAAAATTAAAAATGGCATTTTATTCTAATCTCTTCACCTGTAGATATCAAAGCCCTTTAGACAGCGAATGCCAATGACTTTTCCCATCTGTACAGTAGATCTACTTTAAGGTTACTGACTAAGCAAGGAACAGAATTAGGAGTCCAAAATCCCATTGTAATGACCTGTTTGCCGCCTTCACAGAAATATGGATCTGTGTGACGACAGGGCTGCTCTAGGATGTCAGAGGATTGTTCTGCTTCCAGCTGAATGTCAGCTCAGGATGGAAACCACTCAGAGCCCAGCCAGTACATTTGGTGGTAATCAATGTTGTGTACTCATAAGAGCTTGAGTTTTGATGAATTGCCTTGATATTTTAAAAAAGGAAATGTTTAATCCTGGAGGAAACAACTGTGTTTCAGCAGCTTCCTAGGAAAACACTGACAGAATTGATGTGTTGACACCATTGAGTTAGTTTTTTCCTACCTCTGCTGGAAAACTTTCGTCTGTTGTTAGATTTCTTTTGGTACCAAGGCTTTAATGGTTTCACGCTGTATTTATAGAAGGAAATCCCCTTTAGCTGTCTCACAAGAATCATCTGCAGTGCTCCTGCTATCCGCCAAAAGAAACAGTCAGTTCAGTTTGGACTTTGCAAAAATAAAGTTATTTCCTTGCTCTTCTCTAGTCTATTTATTAATCAGTCCTGATTCTAGTATTGAAAGCTGCAGAGTGTCTTTTAGTGACTGTATCCAAATGTACTTGGTTTATGAGGGAAAAATAGAAGGGTTAAGGAAACTATACCTCCGTTCTTCTATTAGCGTTGCCTAGTGTGCTTTGGGTCATTTGGTGCAAAAGAGGCTGCGTGTTTGTGCAACTTCTGATTCCTCTGCATCCTTCCAGTCCAATTCGGTCTTCAGTTGCATCTAGCTTTGCTCTTATGTGCTAAGTTTAAATGCAGTGCAGAAGGTCCTCTCTTAAAACAAAACAACCACAAAAAACCCACCCAAAAAACCCAAACAAAACTGCCCCACAGCAAAACATAACCCAAAACAAAACACAAAAACCAAAAGACCAACCCCAAAACCTCTGCTAAAATTAACTATTTCCTACCTAACAGAGGAATAAGAGAAGGGAAGTGCTTGAGACTGCTCCAAGTTTAATAAACTGAGATTACAATTCCTGCTTTTACAGATCGAGGATCCAAATAACAGTGAAGATGTGAAACCTCTTATCAGGCTTTAGGTCAGGATTGAAAGTTTGAAAGTTAAAATTCTCTCAAGTCACCACCAACACAATACTCTGGAAATGAGAGATGGAAATATCACTAATCCCATGACTCGGCAACATTTACTGAAAGTATTAAGTGACCTCACTGGGCAAAACTTGCCGTGGAAACCATGGATGCATGTGCCTAAGAACTTGAGTCAGTGTTGTCACTCACCTGGGTGGAAGAGACCACATATAGGTGTTTACCATTGCGTAACAGAGAGGGGGAAAATGTTAGTCATCCACTTTTGTAAACTTGGGTGTAAATATGGAACTCAACTCAAAGCTGGAAAAGTTTGTCACAATGATTGTTAAAAAAAAAAAATTGTTTCAGAGAGCTTCAGAATGGGACTGTGTATCTGGGGTTTTAATGGTGAGTACGTAAAACATCTAGAAGGGTTATGCAGACTCTTGCTTCAGGTCTCCTAGTTTCTCCAGACACATAAGAGCCTTTCTTCTGGGTCAGATTTTAAGACGACCATCTTGTGGCATTTCTTGCAGGACTCTGAGGCACCTCCCGTTTGAAATGGAACCTCCACCTGCATGGATGATATATCTAATCTGACCTGCTGATTTCTTTTCTCCTAGTCGTAGCAGAGGACAGTTGTCTTCAGCGGATCTGACCAGTGAGAGGAAAAGGAGCACTTCTTACACAGAAATCCTGGTTTGAGATGAGCCGAAGTGGCTGAGCAGCTCAGAGCGTGGACAGCACTGTCTTGGAGCACGACCACAGGAAGCATTGTGAAAACCAGAAGAGAAAAGGCCCTGAACCTGCTGTCAGGAGCAGGAAACCATCAGTGTTGCTGCTTGGAGGAAACACACTTATATATAAAGGTTGTTTCTTACCTTTATGAATACTGCTGTGAGGAGAGTTTGTCCTCGTTTGCCATTTCAGTGCTTCACTTACTTTTTTTTTTTTTTTCATGTCAGTGCAATACATGTCAGTGTAAAGCATGGGGGACTGTTCTAAAATTCTATCATTTTTAATGTGATGTACAAATATTGAGCGTTCTCTAGCTGGTTTTGTCTGTCCTTGATCGCGAGTGATTCTATTAGGTGACACCGTATCCATCATTTCCATCTGTCCTCCTAGACTGATGGACAACGTAACTCTCTTTCTGCATTACAGCCGTTCTCTCCGTCTCAATATTTGTTCTCTCCATCTCAGTACTTGTGTGTCAGAGGAATTGTACAAAGCCCTTTTTTGGTCTGTCAGGACAGAATTTTCATTCTTTTTCCAGTCCTGCAAGACGATGACAAAGATAAACAAGAGCGAGCACTCTGCAAATAATTAGTTTCCCTCTTTAGATGTGGGAAAGCAAGCCTCTGAATATGCTTCAGAGTTGAATCGAGTGGATGGAGATCTCCCGTGTCCCGTGCAATGTGCTAACAAAGGAAACGGTTCGTCCATGTGAGATGGTGTATCTGGTTTCATTAGAAAATCAGTCCTTGGTCTGAGAAACCCTTTCTGATGAAAACTTTGATAGAAACGTTATTGTCTCTTGTCAGGACAAATTGATGCTTTCAAATGGAAATAAAGTTGAAATTTTTGTCATTGTTTCTAATAAGTGATCCTTATCCTCTTCTACCAAAAAAGGTATATAAATGCCCTTTAATATTAGCTGGTATTACTCAAGTCAGAAATCACTCATCCACCTGTGGCATCACAGGCATTTGAAATATTGAAGATATAATCAAAATAATATTATTTTATGTCATCAGCACTTCTTTACTGAAGAGGGAGAAAAATGCCCTGGCAGGTGAACTGTGGGATGTGGGGCATATGTGATACATACTATGGAAAAACCCACAGCCAGATGCCTTTGGGGGGAGAAGTTGGGGCTCGGGAGGGGGTGATCTGGAGGGCAGAGCTCTGGCCTGGGCCATGAGACAGTTGTTCTTGTCCCCAGGACTCTGTTGCTTCCTCGTGTTTTCCTTTCCTATTTTCTCTCCGCATAGACTGTAGTCTTGTTATAAGAGACTACCCCTGCTTCTTTCATACTGTGGGTTTGCATGTTGAAGAGCCTTTGATCAAATGGAGATAAAATTGGACTTATGTGCTGCTGTAACATAAATTTTAAAAGACCATTAGCCCAAAGTCTGCTTCTTAGTGTGAAGCAGCATCTTCTGTGCTTTACCTTCTTTCTTTCCTTGAAGTGCTTAGAGGGTTTTCTCTTTCCTTCCCTTTCCCCCTCTTAATAAGTTACATGTATCTCGGAGTTGTCCCCGTTAAACCCTTTTCAGCATCAGCAGCCTCTCCTCCAAGTCCCTGCATGGCCTTTTTCAATGTAGTATCAGAGCTACATGCCTCTCATGCTTGAGGGATTTATTTCATTGTGGTGGTATTCTACACCTGGTTTATGAATCGGCTACTGTATTTTAAACAATAATTCAAAGACTGACACGGGACATGTAGTGTGAAGATGTTGGTCAGTGTTCAGCGTGTGTCCTTTGCAGCCATGAGTCCTTGTGTCCTCTGTCACCTCTGAAGGAAGGGGAGCACGTTGTGCAGTTTGCAGCATGGAGAAAACAACTGCTTTGCATCTGAATTTGCTGCAATATATTTAAAAAGACCTCTGCTTCCCACCACTCTTCGGGACCATGTTTAATTCAGCTCGTATTTTTTGTTCATTTGATTTACTGTTAACAGTGAAATTTTATTAATGAAATGTTGGACTTCTTTGATAGCACCTGAAGATTTAAAAAAACTTGCCTCAACCTAGCACCTTACCCTTCTCTCAGGTGTGTGCACACGTGCATGTGAAACCACAGTCCGTTACAACTGTGGTTTTATAGACAGTCTTGGATGAGGCTTCCCATATTATATGCATCGCCTCCAAAATCCCAGGAAATTCAGCAGGAGTCTTGCCCAGGCAATAGCACTGTGAAAGGAATCTGTTTCATCTGCAGTTTGCTGAGAGAAGTATCTAAGCCATTTATCAAAGGGTATTTGAAGGACGGTGCTTATTTTCAGAAGCTGGCACAGAGCAGAGCGTATTACCCTGTGTTTTATGGTCATTTACCTATTTAAAAATAACTGGGGGCTTACAGAGGACCAGTTAATGGTACAGGATGAGAATGAACACTGAAGTTTTATTTTTAATACCCCAAAATTAAACTGACCAGGAGCATTTAATGAATAAATGCTTTTGAGAGCTGAAAGCTGTAGCTGTCCTCTATGGGTTGTGAACTGGTATTTCTTTAAATGCCGTGGGCTGATGTCCCAGTTCTACTTGGAGCTGGGGAGGGGTTGGGAAATCACTAGAGTTGGAATTCTGCCAGTTTCCCAAATTATCAGTGTAGCAACAGCTTAATAATGTCAGCGTTGAATGGGTCAGATAGACCCCTAGACAAACAGGAGCTTGTTTTGGAGCTGTTCCATCCTGCCTGCCAAAGTGGTCAGACTTGAAAACCCCAAGTGCTCTTCTTCACAAGGTGTCGCAATGAATGGGACAACCCATTCTTTTTCCATAGACCTCGTGTTCGTTGTGTGGCCAAGTGTAGAGACATCTCAGAGCTCCTTGGCCAGGCAGGTAACATTGAATTTTCTCCTGTCAAGTTTGACACCAAAACAAGTTCTTGGGCAGAATATTAATTTACCTCAAATACCTCAAGTTTTACATTGCCTTTCCACAGCCAGGCAATTTTTCCCCTCTTTTTCTATCTAGCACAGGCATGTCCTTCACAGTTGGTAAATCAAAAGAGAGGAAGATGCCAAACCAGCAGAGTCTTGGCAGGCTGTTAACAAGACTGCTGGGCTGCCCTGTAAAATTTGCTTGTGGTAGATGCTCGCCAGCACTGCGGGGCTCGGCACTGCTAGCTCCAGGCATGCTTCCAGCCTGCTGCCCGCGGCTCCCAGAGCCGGTGGGTGCTTGACGTGCGGTACTTCACAAAGGCATTGCGTGGCTCCGGGTCTGGCTTGCTGCTTTGCCTTGCTGAGCAGTGTGGTGGTGCCCTGTGGTCAGTAGCACTTGTAGCACTTTTTCACCTCTGCCTGCACAATGAAGATACACCTAAAATTTCTGGTGGGTGTGCTCCCAGAAGAGAGCCGGTTGAGAGTACTGCCTCCTTCTCTGGCTGCAGTTTCAATGTTTTTGTTTAGGCTAACAGTACTACGTGGATGTATTTTCAGCATGTCTGTGAATGCAATCAGGTCAAAATTATAAAATCACAGTATTTCCCCCTCCCTGACTGCCAGGTCAGATGTCCCTTTCGTGTCATGTAGGCAGAGTGATGCTAATGACTTAGTTTACGATTTCTAACATATTCTGCACTATAAACAGATATTTTTGTTTTCATCCTCCTAAGGGGGATATAAGCAATATCAAATGCCATTAGAGTTGTATATAGTTTTAACTTTTCTGTTATCTTTTGATGTAATCAAATCTTTCCATGGTTTTGCTCTGAACACTGTAGTTGGAGGTATTTTTCTTGAATGGCTTCCGTCTGGATATAAGAGGGAAACCTTTCTAATGGTGTAAAGTCTGTAAACTTGTTTACATGCAGCCTACATTTCGGGTCAAATTTGCTTGGACACCATGTACCTTTGCGCCCTCAGGTTCCCATTGTATCTGAAACCCAACCCGACTTTAGTGATACCTTAAGGCTAGTTCAAGCTTTGGGAAAAGGTGCATGCCTCTTCTGATTTTACAAAAATAGTTCATCTGTCACTAATTACTGCAGCCATGTGCTCAGGTCGTTCTTTTTCACAACTAGAAAAAGTCATCTTTGGTCGATTTATTTACTTAACTGCAGCCAGTAAATGGAATTGCACTTCTGTTTGTTCAGTGCTGCTAAACTTGAAAAGCCTGGTGCTCTTTTGCTTGCTTAAGTATCAGTGTTTAATTATAGCTCTTCAACTCACATGAAAGATGTACATGTACCCTTTGGGTACTTTGTTTCAGGCTGAGACCAGTAATAAATCATCTGTTTGGGCTGTTTGAAAATTAAGTGTTGAACAATGGGTTGATTAGAAAGACCATTCCGACCCTTGGGGAGTGCAAGTCAAGTTTTATAGTTTACTTCTTATTCATGCTGCAGCGTCTCTGGTCAGGGAACAGTCAGAGTATTACAATTACTGGGCTATTGGAAGATCGAGCTATATTTAGCAGGAATTTATCCACCTTCTTTGGCCCCCTTTGAAAGAGCGTTTTTCTTCCAGAAATACTCTATTGATGTCAGTGGTTAATCCTGACTTCTTGTGGTACAAGAGAGCAGAATTGGACTTGGGGTACCACTCGCCTGTTCAAATCACATCAGATCCATCATACTGCTGTGTGTCTCTCTGAACGATCGCTATTTCCACAGTAAGGGATTTTTTTTTTTCCTGGGTAACGACACTTACTCATGCGATCTTTTTTTCTGTCATGGTGTAGCTGAAAATCTCCCACATTGCTGGGATGGTTGGCTTGGGAGCTCTGGGGCAGCCTGGATTTCTTGCTTACCTTCTGCATTATTACAAAATGTTATCTTAATCTCTGCTTGCTGTAGAGAGCCCACGGTATTCATCTAGCCGGCTGGAGAGGCACAGCAGAAACCCTCTCTTTATCTCCTGTACTGCAAGTATAGGCACTGCTGGGCATAGCAAGAACAGGGCAGTAGAAAGATGATTTTGACCTTTTCAATCAATAAGCTGTAAAGCTACTAGAGTATAATGTGCGTCAGGATCAGAGACAGAAGCCAAAAGATCTATTGAAGACAAGACTTGAAGGCTGACTTTGATTAGTAGTAAAATTCCCGCTAACTCCAAGCCAAGCAATAAGTGTCTTGAAAAATGTCTGCTTTTGGGAAAAGGTTCGCTGATACATTATTTTTTTCTAAGCTTTTATTTTTTAGGCCAGAAGAAACTGTTGAGATTAACCAGAGCCACCTTCTCTCAGATGTGATCAAACCACCTTTCAACCTTCTTTTGGGTAAGCTAGATAGATTGACCTGTCATTCTCCTTTCAGAAGAGGAGTTGTAGTATTGAATTTCTATTGATTTCCATTTTCGCTAGCAGACAGAAGAATTAATTTAGTACACAAATGCATCCTGGACGTGAGCCGGTGATGTGTGCTCACAGCGCAGAAAGCCAACCGTATCCTGGGCCGCATCAAAAGAAGCGGGACCAGCAGGTCGAGGGAGGTGATTCTGTCCCTCTACTTTGCTATGGTGAGATCCCACCTGGAGCATTGTGTCCAGCTCTGGGTCCCCAGCACAAGACAGACATGGACCTGCTGGAGTGGGTCCCAAGGAGGGCCACGAGAATGGTCAGAGGGCTGGAACACCTCCCCTATGAGGGAAGGCTGAAAGAGGTGGGGTTGTTCAGCCTGGAGAAGAGAAAGCTCTGGGGAGACCTTATTGCAGCCTTTCAGTACTTAACGAGGGTTTGTAAGAAAGATGGGGACAGACTTTTTAGTAGGGTCTGTTGTGATAAGACAAGGGGTAATGGTTTTAAACTAAGAAAGGGTAGATTCAGATTAGATATAAGGAAGAAATTCTTTACTGTGAGGGTGGTGAGACACTGGAACAGGTTGCCCAGAGGGGTGGTAGATGCCCCAATCCTGGAAACATTCAAGGTCAGGTTGGATGGGGCTCTGAGCAACCTGATCTAGTGGAAGATGTCCCTGCTCATTGCAGGGGGGTTGGATTAGATGACCTTTAAAGGTCCCTTCCAACCCAAACTATTCTATGATTCTATGATCCTTCAGGTTACAAGCTGTGTTAAACTAATAGGAATTAGGGTCTTCTTCCTTTAATGAACGTGTGTGAAAACCCGCAAGAAAAAAAGGAGAGTCAAGACAAAATTTTTGGTTACTGAGACTTAAACTGCAAATACAGGAATGAAATTCATAAAAATTAGTGGTTGACATCTGAAACAGACACAAGACAGCTCAATCGCAATGCTGGCAAAGAAAAAAAGCTACAAATCTTTAGGTTTTTTGACTAGCTCAGGGAAGGCTTTGTGCTTCAGCAACCAGCCCTTGAAACCCCATCTGGGACCTGCTGTGATAGCGAGACTGTAGCTGGACACGGGGTTTTGGCCATCAGGTTGCTTCAAGAGAGTATGTGCTGTTGTGTGGCTTCCCGTTGGGTTGTGTAGCCCCACATTGTGTCGTGTGGCTCCTCTTGGGTTGGTCAGCTCTACCTTGCACCAGACCCGTTTCACGGTGAGGTCCACATAGGTTGCAATGGTGCAAAGAGGTGGGAGCATGCTGTGGGTTCGGTGTGTGGTGATGGGAGATAGCAGATGCCTGAAACTGAAAGCAAAGGGTGATGCAGAAGGTGATGAGATGTCCAAAGGTTGCTCTCCAAAGTAATACGGAGCTCTGCAGTTGTTTAGCACCAGCAGAAGGCAGCCTCTATGTAGGATGCTCTACTATGGAAGGTTTACAAGGAATAAGCATGCAAAATGGGATGCTCCTGATGAATGCATGACTCCTTCCTTCTAAAGGAATGCTTCCCTTTTTGCTGGTCACAATCCTAAATTACTTGAATTATAGAGCTGTATAAATTCTGGCATGTGTTCCTGATCACAAGATTCTTAAAAATAAATGTGCTTTATGGAAATGGAAGTTTAGAGCCAGAGGGGAGATAAGAGATTGCCTGAGTGAGAAACACTGTCATTGCTTCCAGCTCCTCTATGAATACTAGTTTGCAGGGAGGTGAGAAATCTAAAGGAAAGCTGTGTAAGCTAAATGAGCATGACTTTCAGCTGAAATATGCCTAAAATGTAATTGATCTGATGGCAGAATGGTCACCTCTCTGCAGACATTAGATTAACTGCTGTCAGTCAGTCCTAATTTCTTCCAGTGTGTAAATTCTCTTGGGGAACCTTGAGAAGTGAGGGGGATGTAAGCCTGAATCCTTTTTCTCTAAAATCAGTATGGATAATTGTATCCAAGAATAACTCTAAGGCTGGCATCCTCTGTGGAGGAGATGCACGGGGAGTCTGCGTGCATAATTTAACACTAGATGTATTGCAGTATGGACACCAGCCCTGAAGCAGAAATGGTCACAGGTAGAGCTGCTGAAAGGTCAGTGTCTGTTCTTTAGAGAGGAAAAAAGAAGTTTGTCATGGAGAAAGTCTGATACTTGTTTGCAATTTCAGTCCTGCTGTGTAGCTCCTGGTCAAGATGCCGTCATTCGGAAAGGCAGCAAAATGTTTTACTGATTGTGTGGCTGGTCACGTCGGGCTGAGTGTAATCTGGGCTGGGACAACCCACAGCTCGTACCAAGCCCATTCAGAATCTTAATGCTTTAATTAATCTGCTCATTCCTATAGCAAGGCATTAAGACTTTCAAAGGTGGATCTACCTAAATGTTTTTTACAGGGACTTACATATGATTGTATTTTTTAACTCTGTTAAAAAAATCCATGCATGCTATCTATCTTAGTGAAAGTTTTTGATAGCTTGATTTTCAGAAAAGTTGGCCAGTCCAATCATTTATGTGGATGATTACTTATGGCATTAGGACTCTAACCTTGGATTTTATTTCTTGAAGGTCTTCACGCGGGTAGCTGTATTCTCTGACCTTAGTTAACTTCTCACTTGGTAAAACAAGGGGTAACACAAACCTGACCTAAGTACCAAATATGAATATTGAGAATGCGACCTATTCTTTTGTGCTATAGAATCATAGAATCATTTAGGTTGGAAAAGACCTTTAAGATCATCGAGTCCAAATGTGCTATGATTGCACAGATCTCAGCGTGCTGGAGTCCTGAGCCATGGCTCAAGATCCTACATGATGCCACAGGATAAATGAATAATAATAATAATGCTAGTGACTTCGAAGGCTTCCTCTTGAATATGTTTCGTCATGCATGTGTTTATGAAATTACACTCTGAAAGGTGTTGGTGACAGGTAAGAGAAATATTTGCAAATATGTCCCTGCTAAACAAAAGTCATTGCCCTGTGCAGTTCTAAGTAGAAGTGATGTGATTTAGTAGCGTAAGATAATCTTCCGCTGCAGGCAGAAAAGCAGGTGATTAACAATTACTTACCAAAATTCTTAATTGTTAATTTTGCTGATACAAGGGGAAAAGGGTGTCCTACAGACATTATATCTGGAGTCATGTGTTTTTATGAAAGAAACTGTTAAAAATCGTATTATTTTCAACTGGTGAACTCTGGACTTGAACTCTAGTTAGCTTGGTATGATTTGACATAACTAAATCATTGTTTCCAGGAAATAAAAACAAGTCATGTGGCTCAGAGACAGATCTTATGAGAATCTAAATAAAAGCAAATAGTATCAAACAAATTCTTGGATTATTTCTTCAGGGTAAACCCATGATTATCACAATGCTTTATTGCTGTTTTCAGACCAAAGTTATTTTATTGGTGCAGTAAAGACAAACCACGCAAACAAGAAAAATAGAAAACAAATGTGATGGGCTTTGCTCAGTTCTCTCGTACAACAGTGCGACCGTCCTAATAAGTAAATAAAACCCGAAAGTTTGAAGGAGCAACTGGGGCACTTGTTGAAAATCTTCTTTGCCCTCATGTAAAGAAGTCTGAAACTTCAGTTGTCTTGCTCTTATATCCAGATCATCTTGGCTTCAACCCAGTTTCTGTACAAGTTAAGAGTGAAGAAAGCTTCAGTGCAACAAGATATGGATTTGGAAAATAACATTTGAGACAAGTTCCATCTGAATTTCAGCTTTCTTCTGGTCTTTTCCTGGGCTATTCAGTGAACCTAAGGCCTTTCCTGCAGAATTATCGTTAGTGTAATAATTTTGCATTGTTCCGGCTGTGTTACTTCTCTGTTGAAAGGTGACTGAAAGATACCAATTGTACAAGTTTTGAGGAAGCTTTTGCCCATGAAGTATCCTGGGCAGGGTTGGTCTGTCTGCACACTGGATGTTCACTTCTGAGCCAACGTGTTAGGGCAGCTTGATGAGTGACTTGGAGATACTGCTGTCAACAGACTCACTGAGTGCTGCTTTAAGTTTTTTCCCCCAAAGAGTAACTCTAAATACGAAACTCTTAATGCCGTCTCAGGTTGTGTACCTCTGTAGCATCTTTTGGATGACGTTTATGATTTTATTTTCTCAAGCAACACGCTTCCAAGTGCATTGACTTTAAATTTTTTATTAAGATGCTGTAAAGATAGGAGGTGGTAGATTTATTTGTGGATGGAAGATATTTCTTTGGCTTTTTGACCAGACTTAAAGGTGTGTGTCTGTATGTGTGTGTATCAAAATACATTATATAGCCTTTCCATATGCAGGAAAAAATAAATCTCTCCATGCAATATCAATAGAGGCTGTGCATGGAACAAATTCTTTTGTTTGTTAACATCTTCATAGGGCTTTGGATATGTAGAGCTATTAAAAATAAACCACCGAACCAATGAAGTGAAATATGTCTGATAGGATTAAAATTTACCAATTTGTGGCCAGCAGCAAAGATGTGATATCTGTTAGAGCATGCATGGCTGGGGCTACAGAGTAATGTGATTTTTTGTTGCCTGCACTCATTGAAGAGAAAGGTGAGGAAAAACATATATTAATTTCCTTGTTCTAATTTTTTATCATCAAAGATACAGACAGTAGCTTCTCGGAGACCCTGAGGTGAAGGCAAGAATTTTTCCCTGAAGGCTGACTGAAGGATTTTAAAAATGGAAACCATGTGGAGGAATGAAAATATGGAACCAATATAGAAAAATAATAAACCCAAAACATTTTTCTTACAAAGAAATCATAACTTTTGGTTAAAAAGACTGAATGTTTTAGGGGTTTGCTGTTTTATTAACAACAAAACCAGCAATTTTCTGGGGGGAGCAGAAGGATCCTCCACCCCCTCTGAAGTGGTCCACCAAAAGAATTGAAAGCAACTTCATTATGAGAAAAAGTTGGAGAAAACAATTCTTGTGTACCCTTTGAGAGCATTGATTTTGAAATGAAAATCTGAGCCCGTTCAATATTTCCTGTCTGTAGTGTGAACCCAATAATGGCTTTTTTTACCCTTTTGCTTGCTGCTTTTGCCATCGTGGGAACTTTCTGATATACTTTGGGGTGGGCTGTGTTTTTAGTTTTTTCTCAGTTCTTAGCTTGTTTATACATGTGTGCTTGGTATAGCACTAACAACCATCTCTGAAACATCTTTTCCTTCTGGGTTGTGAGCTGAGCCCCTCTGGAAATGGCCGATCTGACTCTCCATCGCATTGAGAGCACCTTGCTAATGCCATGAAAAGCCAGAGATGAGCCAAGGGCAGGGTGAGCATCCCCGTGGTAAGGGAACAGCACCCAATTAAAAGTTTGGGCTGCTTGCATGACCTTGATAAAAGCGGTTTTTAAAAGTCAAAGTCATCTTGCTCAGCACATTCACGCTTTCTTTTTCCTGGCCAGACAGTCACTGAAGGTGCAAATATAATGGAATCTGTCATTTTAATGTCATAGATTTTCCCCCTCTTTCGTCGGTGTTAGTACAGACCCTTGGGGAATTTTCAGTGTGAGCTCTGAGCTCCCCAGCCCATGAAGCATCTCATTTATAAACAAGAGTGATCTGCACAGAGGAAATAGTAAAGGTGATTTTTCTAAACAACAAAAATAAGTTTTTAAGGGATAATACACACAAACACCCGAACTTACCCTCTTTATTGGCCAGATCCTAAACCAAAATGCCAGGTTTATCATCCCTGGAACCATGGCATAACCGTAACTCTTCTCTCCAGATATTAACAGTTCTGGAGAGGTATTAGAGATCGACATAGTCTCAGATCCTATCCAGGTTATTCACGTCAGTCATGCAACCGCGTAAGTCTGTAAGCAAAATACAGGGAATATGTATTCTCCCCAGTAAAACAATTCTCTGTCTCACCAAGCCCAACTCTTCACAGGGAGAACATAGTGGAAAGCATGCATGAGATTATTAAACATAGCCTATTTTCAATGGTGTCTGTCTCCATGCAGAGTAATAATCCATGCTCACCGCTAGGCATCTCCTACAGTACCTAAATATACCAGGAATAGCACTAACAAGCACCATCCCCTCTGTCAGGATTTGTAGAGGTAATTTAGTGGCATCTGCATCTTCTTGCCTTTACCATTGGGCAGAAAAAACTCCCCTTGGTGAGCCAAAAGATGCAACCTGTCAACGTTGTCACTTACCTTAAAATGGTGCATTTATTTCACAGTGTTTACCAAAGAACTTGCAATGTCCAAAAAGGCAACAAAGCCCATTTGAGCTGGGGAGTTTACAGACTTGACATCTTAAAATTGAATGATGGACCTTACATAAGTATTAGTACAGATGATCACTTTTAATTTCATATATAGCCTGATACTGCTGGTATGAAATGTGTTGTAAATTCAGCTGTGTTTTACTGGGAACTTTCAGGAGCTTCTGATATGTACAATTGGCTTTGTATTTTCTGTAAATACGGACCTAACTCTTTAGAGCAAGGCTGACGAGGTGAAGACCCCAAGCCACATCTAGCTCAGGAAAAAAAATCATCTGGCCTCCAACCTGCACTTTGTCATCCTCTCCCTGTGATTCTCACGTACAAGTTATTGCCTTTTCCCAAAGGGAAATTTGGAGGAAATGGAGAAATTTGCAAATGGAGGAGTTTGCAGCTGAGTGCTTTCCTCTGCGTTTTTGGCAGGAGCCCTTCTGGCCCTTCCTCAGCTGTATGACTGATTGTGCAGCATTATATGAGCAAAATGCAATTGCCTTGGAAAAAATACATGTCTGTCTTGTCCTACTGCAGGGATGAACCTGGTAATGCTCCAGGGCATAATTGCATTTTCCTCCCATAGGCAGTCGTGTGCACTATGTTTATCTGCTGGTACCACGGGTATGGGCCAGATGATGGACAGGGAGAAGGAAGAGGAAGGAAGTCCTGGGTCATCTGCACAAGAAGCTATATGGCCAGTACATACGTATTTGTTAATTTTTGGTGTGGATGTTGTCCAGTATGAGTCATAAGACTTTTTTCTGTCTCCCGACTGATGATAAAAACTTTAAAAAATGACAGAACAAAGAGTTTGAATAAAACTGGAACTCTATTCTGAATGTCATGTAGCCAATCTTTTGCGGGAAAAGTTGAGGTTCTTTTCAATTTGTGAACATTTTTATAAGCACTTTATGAAAACAGTAAGTCTGCAATCTCCCTATGAAAGCACTTTTGTTCAGATTTACTTGATACCAAAACTCAGCTTTCATACATATTTATGTTCTGCTGAGCTCCTCACTGATGTCGATTGGGCCGCTCTTGATAAATGCCCAGAGAGAATTTGGTGAATTCAGCAGTACAATTTCACCGCAGATTGCAAATGTAAGATGAATAACAAATATCATCTCCAGTCCTGCTTCCTGTGTTACGGACAATCTTGACCAGATGTTTTAGAAGGGTGCTTACTCCTCTCTTGCTCCTTGACACCTGTATTTGTTCCAGGCCCTTCCCACATGGAGTAACTGATATCAATTTGGTACCTGTCTGACTGAAGGTTTAACTGAAATTTAGTCAAAGTGTGTCTAATACAAAAAAATGCCCAACATACTTTCTAGTTAATCCACAACCTTCCTCCTCTCTATGCTTGACACATTCTTCTTTTTTTCTTAGTATCAAGATATGATTTTGCTGTTTTGCCTCTGGCACTAAATGTACTCTCAGAAAATCACAGTCTTAATTATTTTCCTAGATTTTTTTGTGCTTTTTGGGATTTAATGAAATCCTCTTTCATTGGGGCTGTCTGTTGTGGTGTAAGATGTAATCATATATTGGGGAAAAAGTGTTTAAAGAAATTCTTCAGGGACAATAATGGAAATGTCTTTTTGTCTTAGCAAGTTAACGTATGATTTCATTTTTACATGTGTAAAACGGCTGCATCAGCTAAACATTTTATGCTGTTGGTATTGTACAGCCATGCCACTTGTACTCAGATATATTAGAAATGGTTTCTTTGTTTTCATTAGAAATAAGAGGTGAAGTGACTTTTCCTATTATCTGATTTCTCTTTAAGGGAAAATGTCAGTGTGACTTGATTAAATTAACATTCTTGAGGCAGTATTTCTAACTGTGAACTTTTCTCAGAAAAATCACCCATATGTACTGATCATCTTGAACTTTAGCATAAATTTGGCATGCACTAATTTTGCTGGCAAATTGTTAATTAAACAAACCTTAATTATGTTTAGCAAAACCGTGGAAAGCCAATCACAAAGGTATAGACAAGCATCTCTTTCTTTAGTATTCTATGTGATGACTTGGGAACAGTAATCTTGGAAACTTAGAAACATTATAGCTATATTTCAGGACTCCAAAAATCTCAAGGAGATTGAACGGAAAGGAGGCATCATAGGTAAACAAAATTATTACTTGAATAATTTTAAAATTAATTTGGGGTGTGAGGAGAAAACATTTCTATGCAATGTTTGTGAGGCTTTAATCAAATAGTACAATTGTGTGAGAACAAGAAAGAAAAACTTACCTACATCTTTCTGCTCCAGAGAGTAGTCTCTTTAGGCTTACAATCTGAAGTAAGAAACAAGCCTTATAGTGTCCTAATAAGTGATTCAGAAACAAGTAATATTGCGCATCTCATGCACGTGTATTTGGCATCCTATAGACTTTAGCCAGAAGACCTTTCCAAGCTTAAAAAGACCCTCATTTTACTGGTACTTTGGAGGACCGTAATGTGGTAATGGATCAAAATAAAATTATTACAAGAAATCTTCTCCATTGTGCATGTGAAGGCGGATGGACATGTTTCCAGTGATGCATTAGAGGCTACAGCTTTCAGTGTTGGCATGTAACTGCCAGGCGGTGAGTAAAATGATCTGCCCTGGTAGGGGTGGTTTAGTGGTTGAACTGTATTTGTTTGTGACAGCGCAAAAGTAAATCCATTTCCTTTTCATGGCATGCAAGGACTGGGGACCTCATCAAAGCACAGATGAGAATAGTTCAGTGAAGTGCCTATAAATATTCATTGTTGCATGAGTGCCTGCCTCCTAGATAATGAGTTTGTGAAGCAGGAATTGCATTTGTGTGACAAGAGCAAAATATTCCCATATTTTGAATGGTTTGAATTCCTTGCAAGTTTGTCCAAAAGTCTTCAGTACCTTACTTATGAACTTTAATGTCCTTGGGAGAAGCCCTCTATATGGGATATCTCTGTGTACTTCCACGCTGAGTTGGGGTTCAACCTCAGTCTGGAGATATCTGTGTGTCATCCTTTTCTATGGAGCTTATGGAGTACCCTGGGCTGGATACCTTACGTTTAAAGGAAACGGATCCCACTTCCTTGCCCTTTTGGTGCACCATGGCACGTGCTAGTATGCAGAGGAGGTGTCAGGTGTCCCTCCCCATGAGTTGTGTTTGATTGCTCCAGCACAAGGCTGGGCACCACAGTGCCCCAGGGGATTTTGTTGGCTACCCAGAGTTGGCAGCTCAGGCTGAGGACCAAAGGGACATGCAGAGGAAATTATGATTTTCTTTACAATGCAATGGCCATTTCTTCTGTTTTCCAAAATATGGCAGCTAAGTTCCCCAAGAGCTAAAAAAGCTTCAGTGCTCCCACTGAATTCAAGATATGGAAAACCCTGGCTCTCCCAGAGGATATTTGAATATCTCTTTCCCCTCCCTTGCAGCAGTATGGCATGAACACACGATCCTGCTATTACATTTTGTGTGGGACATGCACGCTGCTTAGCTTTCTCCTTGGCTGCATTGCTTCCCATCCCTCCTCCGAACCACAAAGTTGAGTTCATATTCTCCATCTCCGCTTCTCAGGAGTGAAGGAAAATACTCTGCCTCCTGAATGCTTCACTCGCGCCTGTATTTGTGCCTCTGTTTCCAGAGCTACTTTCCATGGTAGCTCTATACTTCACTTCTGCTATAAGCACTCAGAAAAAAAATCTTGCTGAATAGAAGTGGAAAACTTTTCCATTCTTGTTGCTAAAAGAAATTACCAATGTGCCATTCCAGTCAGTTTGATCTGCATTTTCCATTTTTGGTGGGTTTGAAATAATGAGGGAATTTACTCATGGTTTCTTTCTTTTTCACTCTAAATATGAATGGCAAAACACTTTTTCCTAGAGAAGAGCTTATGACCTTAGAAATATGCACTGCACCAGCTCCTACCGGCATATTTGTGTGCAGTGTATATATAATTTATGTTGATGACCTTGAAATAATCTAAGCAAGTTCAGTAGTGGCTGGTTAGTGGGTGATTCCCTGTTGTGATATGCCTGAGTCTTTTTTTTAGTCTCTTTACTTCAGTAGGAAGATGTTAGTCATTTACCAGTCCTCAAGGGATTGCTCTCAAAGTTGTGAAAACTCCAGCTAGCATTCCGGTAAATATCTTTTTTCCTTCTGTGCCTTCCAGGGAACATTATGTTGGAATGATGTGTTTACAGTTACGAAGAAGTTATTTGTTAAAGCATTTTCTGCTTCTTGGATAGACTTCATTTTCAAGTTCCAGTTCCCGTTATAAGGTCCCACCCTCTGACTGGGAGCTCCCAGTACCCCAGCAGAGATAGTGACGTTCATGTGTCATCATGTAGAGAGAGAGACTGTGAACAGCAAGGGATTTAAAATAAATAAATAGACCTCTTCTAAACACTTGGAATGATGAAAGTGAGGGCTTATCCATCATCATGGGTTTGCGTGTTTTCAAATCTTTTATTCCTTTAGGAAGAAAATATTTTTAGAGGGTAACACTTCAGGTTACACATTTTTACTGGAACTTTACTCAGTTGCTATGTGGGACATGAGGTTCTCATAGGGTGAAGGCTGTAAAATTAATCCACTGAGTGTAGAGGATTCTCTTACTTATACAGAAGTTTTCTCCATCCCTCTGGTAGTATGATTTATACTGCAGTGAGACCTCATAGAAGAAGGGCTTAGAAAAAAGAAAATTGGGTGTTCATGTTGATTTTACCAGACTGAACTAGGCTTAGCTGTATACCATGGCTGTGAGTTCTGCTTACACCTTCACCTCTCCATGCCGCAGTCACTCAGTGCTCTACCTCTTCTTTGGTCTATGTCTGTTAGTGAATACAATCTATTATGAGTATCTTAAATAATTGCAATGCCTCATTTGATTTTATTCAGCCTGTAATTCTTACTCTGTTCATTTTATCATCTCCCAATTAATCTACTTTGGAGTCAGAATGTCAATCATCTTGTTAAAAATTTATGTATTATACTAAAATAATTTAAAAACATGTTCAACTTTCTTATGCTAAATATATGCTTAATATCCTAGATATAACATCAGAAAGTAGATTCTCTGCTGCCATGCATGTTGAAGTAAGTAAATCTCCACATGAGCCGTAGTTTGATTTATATAAAAGCTTTTTGGATTTAATGATAGCTCACAGGTTGAGGACAATAACAGCATTATCTTTGCAATACTTGGTATAGTAAGAACAAGAATTAGTCATTAAAAGGTAATCCTTTTGTTTGTGGAGAAAAGGTACAGTTATTACAATGACTGTTTCAAGAATTAGGCAATATTTTTTTGTTGTTATCAGGACACATCTTCTATGGGAACAGATGTACATTTGTTTCCTATTAAGTTAATGATCAAAAGTCCTTAAAATACACTTTGTGCTTCTTGAGAACACTTAGACTGCTTTTTTTAGACTGCAAAAGCTCTTGGTGCTGCTTCCCTTAGTGAGAAGTGGAGGAGTAACTCTTTTATTGGAAATACATCAATAGCATGATGACTGGTCAAAGAATGAGATGCTATCTGTGGGAACTAATTCCTTTTACTGCCTTAACGTCTTGTGTAATATTGCTTTAGGCTGACACAAAAATGCCACTCAGGATTATTTGAGGACATTATTTTAATTGCCATCTTAAATAAGAAAAAAAAATTAAAAAAAAAAAAAGGAAAAAAAGAAAAAAGTTAAATCTCTTATAGGCTTTAGTATGTAAAAGGACAAAGTGCTCATTTTTACTAATGCTATATGGTCTCTATTCTGCAACCTTTATTCTTTCAAAGGTCATGTACATACTGTTTCTGGAATTCTGTGAGTCTTACAATTTCTCTGCTGTCGTTATTTGTAGATAGATGTTATGGGTAGTAATTTTTTTCAGTAGCTTCTCAATGTAAATAAAAGTCACTATTTATCTTCTACAGTGCTGTGCTACAATACTTTGTATTCAGTCATCTAGCATGAAGTTGTATCTCATAAACTCCATAGACTGGGAAATTAAAATGTAAATATTTTCTCAGAAACTGATGGACTTCTATAACTGTAATTCTTCACATGCATACCTGACTGTTACAGAGGCAAAAATCATCCTTAGTCCACAAGCAAATATACTGGCTTTTGACTGATTTAAACCATTAGCAATAAGCCAGGTCTGTACCTATCCTCAATGATCGTGCTTAATCGGGAGGAGATGAAAACAGCACACGTTGGGTGCCTTGGCACTAGGAACGTCAACAGGATCACAGCTAGCTCTTTGGTCCTGAGGCCAGCCAGTATTTCAGTGCTATGAAGCTCCTTTGGCCATCAAAATGGTGTGGCCACATCCAAGCTACCTTTTGGGAATGGTTCCTGGCCCACAGTTGGAATTTGTTGGTAGGGTGCTGGTTTGTCTTGGCCAAAAATGTGCCAGGGACTACACAATCAACTTAATAAGCGTAGGTGACTGAGATTTAGTGCCAGAGAATAATTTCCTAGTAGAAATGTGGCTAATGAAAACAGACTCACCCTGAAGTCTGAAATAAGTGTAAATGGGGTGAGGTAGATAAGTACCAAGTACAAGGTATGCCTTCAGGAAATAGCGGCAGGAACTGCTGCTATGTTGTTTCCTGAGTTCAGCTTATCTTTATGTGAAGGACTGTCCCACCATGGGCTCAACACGGACCCTCATTCCACCGCTGTCAAAAAGCTGAATGGTCTCCCAAATGGTATCAGAGAAGTCTTTCAAAAAATACAGGTAGAATGAATCCCCCAGGTACATGATATATATATAACCTCATCTAGGATGTAGTGTCTCACACTGAGTAAAGATGGATAAACGAAGACAGATCCTGAGAGTGAATAACTGTGATCTTAGAAATGGGGAATCTCTCTTCATGAAGAAACGGAAGGTACTTTTTTTATTTGGATGGCAAAACGAAGGTTGAAGTGATATTGGTTCCTGTAATACGCTGGGGAAATAAACGCTGGAACAGGGAAAGAGTTATCAAAGCTACAGGAGAGTTTCAACATGATAACAAATAGGTGTATGTTCAGGCTGGACATTAGAGAAAGGTTTCTAATCATCACTGAATGAAAGTCAGGAGTAGGCCTACAGTAAAACCAAAAGGAACAAATAGCTAAACTGTAAAAAAGAAAAGAAAAGGAGTATGTTCATCTTACACACTGGTTGCCTGCAGTGCTGGGTGATGAGATTTCATAGCTCCAAACATTCTTCCTAATGCTGTGTTCCCGCTTCATCTGGATATTTGTATGGCTCTGTAAATAACGTATTAACTGCATTGAAAATAATCTCTGAATATGATCTCTGCATATGTATCAATATCTCTTATATGTTTACATGTACATTATATACATATTTTTATATATACATATTTAGAAAGAAGAGTTATTGTTCCAGCTGGGACTGGCAAGCACATGATGGGGCAAATTGCCTTTGGGAAGTGCCAGTGTGTCCATAGGCAGAGCTCGATGACCAGACACTTGAATTCTAAGTGAATAGGTGTGGGTCAGACAAACTCTTCCACGGATAACTCATTCGTCCTTTTTTCCCTACCTTCTACCAGCCAGAAAGCAGTTTATCAGAGTGCTTTGTAGACAGTGATTATAGTTTATCCAATAGCAACTTTTTAAATACTTCTGATAATCCATCCACACAGTATGAATGACTTAAAGAAAGAACAAGCATTTAGGATTAAGGGAATTATAACCTTGCATTAGCAGGGGAAAACCAACTAATTTCTGTTCTTGAGCTGGTTTAGGGCACTGTTCTTGTGGTAAACAAAAATACAGGTAGAATAGTGGAAAAATGATCCGAAAAGTCTTTGCTGGTGTTTTCTTCTTGGTGGTTTTGCAGTGGTCGACACACGGGTGCAGAAACGCCGTTGCCAAGATGGACTTCTGTTTCGTGCTTGTTGCTGGTGATGGCAGCTCTTGGATAGTCATCTAGCAAAGCTGACAATGTTGTCTTCACCTTTTTCTCTCCTTCAGTGGCATGCCTAGGCATGGCAGATGCTGTCAGGAGTTTGGGGGCAACATGCTTGTCTATAGGGCTAACTCCCATTTTATACGCTTTTGGGCACCACTTTTGTAACTGCAGAACCAGTCAGGAAGCCCTGGCACCCCGGAGACAGTCACCGTGACAGAGATGCCATCGCAGTGGGATCACCTCAGCGAGCCACTATTGCCATTGCATGTCACACATTTTGCAAAGGTGTAAAACAGTAAGAGAAAAAGCGGGTTTATTTTTGAGGAAGGTGTTTCCAGCCTGCTGTCTGTGCTGGACCGCATACACGGAGAGACCTCTAACATCCATCCCTATGCATAAACACATGGTGCTTTGGATTTACCTTTAACGACCTCCAAGAAAGTCACAAAATTTGTCAGTGTACAAGAAAACAGGAGTAGGTACTGTAGCCCCATTAGATGAAGGTTTGTGCTCATCTTCCAACAATGTGTTACACAGATGCAGAGACAGCTGCCTTTAGGTCTCAGAAATTGAAGAGAGTGAAAAATTAATTACATCAAACTCAAATTTTGTTGCCTCTTGCGCTCAACTGCTTGCAAGTGTTATTGGTTTCTCCTTTGCCCTCTTCTCTTCTCCTGTGGCCTTCACTTTAGTAATTATTAAGTCCACTTTTCTGTATAACTGCCTGATCTTCAGGGTATTTCCAAGCTGTCTTCTCCCAGCTGGGAACATTTTCCTGTTTTGTGGTTTTTTGCTTATATCTTGTCTCAAGTGACGCAAAATGGGTGAGTACTGGTATATTGATAAAAAACCAAACAGTGGTTAAGGTTTTGGATACCTGTTTAAAATACAAAGTGTGACTTGTCCATCTGTATTTGAAGTTTGTGAAAATACCATGAAAGATTTGATGTTAAACCTGCATCTATCCCAAACACATTCAAATGGACAAAACGGAACATTTCCTTTGCACTATTTTCCACAAAAAATTAATTAATTTGTTCAAGCAACAGTCTTTTGCTGTGATTATCTTTTTTTAAAGTACACCTACGATTTTTAATTAATGCACCAGAAATGAATCAATGACAAAAGCTCAACAAGCTAATATTTCACATCTCCAAGCACTAATTCTGTTGTTTTACTACCTTCTGGGTTACTTGAGAAACTTATAATTTTTCTTTGCTGCCACCTCCTGTTGCACTGAAGGTAATGCTGTTTAGGGGTGGGATTTTGGTAGCATAAAAGTGTTAATTTGGTGGTAGAGTCTGCTTGCCACTCTACTGCACGCAGAGACTTCCCTGCTACCACGCTTGCTCTTACACAGCTGGCACAATCCGTGTTGGCAGGGCACGATGAGCGTCACCCAGATGAGGCACAACAGTCTGCAAAACACTTCATGGCTACTTGTTTTTCTTTCCCTAGAAGTAAATAGAGCATAGTAAATAGACTTCAGCCTGACACTTGTGGGACTGGGATGGTGAGGAGACTGTGGTCCAAGGACTAAAATGTGTGACATGCACAGGGAAGCAACAGTGCCTGGGAAGGGAGTGGGAAGAGGGGAAGTGATAAACAAGGCTGAGCAGGGGGCTGAGGGAGGAAATTGCACAGGGAGGTAAAAACGGAAGATGCCCCTACCCTGAAACATTAAAGGGGATTTTGGAGATTGTTGAAATATAGAAGATGCAGTTTAAATGAATGACAACTTGTTTTCAGAAACTCTTAAATCTTCTTTTTTTTTTTCCTTTGAGCCTCTTTCATCTTCTGGCCCATTTTACTTCATGACTTTTCTGTCTTGCTTTTTACTGTTTTGAATACCTTTCTTTTTTGCCCACCTGCTCTTTCTACCCATTCATCTTTTCTTTTCCTTTTCCTCTCTTTTGCATTCACTCTTTCTGTCCTCAGGAGATTCTGCTTAACAGGCCAGACTGTGTGTTTTCCCTTGTTTGCTGTGCCCAAAGAACACCCACACAAAGACTTGAAAGTATCATTTACACACACAGTTGCCACTGGACAACTCAGCTGATGGCCTCAGCTGGGTCATGCTTGCATTAAACTGGCGGATCCAATGCTTACAGTTCCTTGATCACTGCACCTTGTTGGAGGTCGTGCAGGCTACGCAGTCAAAAATCCTTTTGCTGTGGTGAATAAACCAGCAACTCCAATGAAGACTCGTGTGAGATTCTGGGAATCAGGTGCATAATAGATAGTCCTCTTTCTCTGTGGTTGCAAAAAAATGTTGCTTTTACATGAACTCCTGTGTCAGGGTACTGCTCCTGGTACCTTTTTTTGGCAGCAACGCTAAGTTTGATGAATATTTATTCTTGCACGTTCTCTCATCTGTGTCATGCACCTGTTTGTAGGGCTGTATGATAGGGAATAAATCAACTGAAGTGGATAAAAAATATTCCTCTGTTTCTTTCCTCTCTTTCACCCAGGAGCATGGACCTGAGGAAAGCCTGGACCCGTGAGTGAAGATACAGCAGCATTGCTTCAAGGATATGCGGCTTCATCAGTAACTTCAACCTCTCATCAATCCTTCTTTAGCTATTGGCTCAAAAGAAGGTAGTCATATATGTAGGCAAACATACACCAACAGCCAGTGCGTTCAAAAACTAAACAAACAGGAGCCAAAATGAGAACCACAAAGTTAAAGTAGTATCATCTCTAAAGGATGGTGTTGGAGTGGTGGTAACTGTACAAGCAGAGATTTATTTCTCTGATGTGTTGCATGAAATCTTATTAAAACCACTCACTAAAACCACCAGCATAAGTTAATTAGTTTAACCAAACTTATACAAATAACAGGGAAGTTTGTAGCTGAAGCAATGGCAGGTACAAACCCAAGTGCACATCCGCAGGTAAAGATGCACAGGAAAGTGATTTGCTGTCACAGAAGGGAGCTGCTCCATTCCGCAAACTTGGAGGTTCCCCTTGCTGGGGAGATGCTGAGTGTTTTGCAGAGAAGGCAGGGGGACGATTTTTGTAATGGAAGCTGGTAAAAAGCTTGGGAGCTAAGAGTAAGGACCTTATTCTTTATCCTGTTTTATTGTCTGTGTGTGGGAAGGAAGATTTGTGTTCCTCATGTTCAAAACTTTGTTCAAGACACACCTGACTGTCAACTTCTCTTTGCTGTAGAGCACTGCTCTTAGGAAAGGAGGTCAAGCAGTTGCTTTTGATCATTTTGCAGTGGATTAATTGGGCTGTGTAACTTTTAGAGTGCAGTAATTAGCAGCTCTGTGACTCATTATGAGTCCTGCTAAGTCACGCAGTCATGAAGGACCTCAGAGCAGGGAAGCATGTGCATGTGTGTGCACACGCACACTCGCACAAGCAAACAAGACCAGTAGAAGAATCCTTTTGTGCTTAATATGATTGTGAACTGATCAGGGTTGGACCAGCTGAACGATTCTAAAATGGATCAAAAAAAGCCTACTAAGACATTGCATCCACAACAAAATTGTAGCAAAATATAAAAATTCTTTATGGGGAAAAATTGGTTTTGGTCTTTAGTCTTAGTTTGAGCTCTTCATGGAAGAGATTCTGGGTTTTTTTCTGCAAATGCCAAACTGATACATAACTGCATAAGTCAAAGCATCCTCATTTCTATTAGCTATTAAGCTGTATTATTGCCCTTAGAAAGACTCTAAATATGGAGTGTTCTTGAGTTAGTTTTAAACATTATTAAGTTTTATTGTCTCCTTTAAATGGAGAGAAATTGAGAAGCTGAAGCTTTTGTCTAGTATACTGGAAAATCAAAATTAAAAAAAAATGAAACCCAAGTGTCCTTTGTCCTTTTTTCATTTGCAATGAAGATAGCAAGAGTCTATGTGGGGAAATGATGGATCCAGAGTGACTTGTGATTACCCCTCTCCTCAGACTGTTACCAATGTGTTTAATAATTAGATGTAGGCGGAATTAGGTGTTTGGACTCCATTTTTTATATCTAGGGAAATGAAATACGGCAAGAAGTTGCTACACTTTCTAGCAATGAAAAGACAAAATCATTGTTGAAATTGCTGGAGGGTCTTTGGTTTCAAATTCAGAAGAAATCCTTCCATCAAAGGAAACATTTAAAGGGGCTATTTTATTTTAATTTTTTGCAAAGTAGAGAGTCCAAATGAAGTGTGAACTATTAAAGCAGTCATGATTCAAACAAGCAGTTCCTTGTTTCAAACCCAGCAATTGCCTTTGGGTCTACTGTCATTAATGTACAACCCCATGAAGTTAATCTCTGTCAACAAATGTGTTTGATTTCTTTCTTGAACTGATGGTATGAAGTAGAGAAATGTACAATGCAAGTAGACACAGATCAATCAAATATTGTTTCATACTGTTGAACTTCGCTATTTAATGCATTGCAGTATCTGTTACCTGGTTTTGATATGTAAGGTATTTTTCTGTGCTGGTTACATCAATGTTTACTTTGCTTATGGGCTGTTTTCATAAATGGGTATAGTTACATTATGTAGACTCAAAACAAGAGGAGTAGGAAATCTGAGAAGTTATCTAGTCCATCTCTCTTTCCCTAACTCTTCTGAAACAATTTCTGTTAGATGTCAGTCCAAGCTTATTGGGTTTTTTTCCTAATGTCTAGTGTGAACCTCTTTTGTTGAATGTTAGCCCCATTCCTTTCTTGTCCTTTCTAACATAGGGAGGAATCAAATTTATTCACTCTTCTACACATTTTTACACTGTTCAGAGGTCTCTCTTGAATAGTTTCCATTTCAGATTAAACAACTTTTTTTTTTTTTTAATATATCTTTTCTTGTATGTTTTTTTTTTTCCTGCAGTTCTGCTTATTCTGTTGCTTTTTTCCTAGACTCTTAAGTGGATGTATTTCTCATTTTAAATATGCGGTGTGCCCATACTTACCTGCCCACCAACCCAAACAGGTGATATTTACAGCTTGTCAAATTGGTGAGCTTTTTACAGTTTCGGATAAATACAAACAAATAACTAGTTTTATCACGAGCAGTGGAATCGATGAAGCTTGATTTTTCTATTATTCTTCATCCATTAATGCATATCTTCCCTTTTCCCTCTAAAGCAATCATGTTACATTCTTTCCATGCCTCTTAACCTTAAGAGATGTCAAAAGATAAATATTGTACACAGAAATATTGGTGTTTCAGTTGTCTGATGAGGTACTAAAGAAAGGTTGATGCCCTCAATAACCTCCATCAATGGCACAGGTCATGGTTCTGCCTCCTTTCTTTCCTGAGGGCTATGGTTCTGCACCTCTCTTATCTATGTTCTTACTGATTCTTCAAAACATTAAAAGAGATATAATCAGAGATTTCTACTCATTTCTGTCTTGGAGGGAATTAATTCAAAAGTTATTGGGGAAAACTTGGGCAGTGTAATTATGTAGTCCTCATTTACTTAAGAAACGGAGAAGCAAGAGAACTGCTGGATTTTCTTTCAATTTTCAGAATTAATGTATATTTTCAGGGATAAAGAAATTAAAAATAAGTATTTAGGAAGTATTTAACTTCAGAAATTTTAATTTCAGATTTTTAAGAAAATGACATTTTTCCTTTTTTCTTTTTTTAACTTATTTCCTCTTTTGAATTATTCCATGATGAAAGTGTTGGTTTTGATTTGTTTTTCTCATCCTTAAAGATAAAAGGCATATAAGTATTTAAATTTTGATGGTTAATATTTCATCAGCTAATGTTAGGTGAGACGAATCTTAGCCTGCATGTATAATTATCTTCGTAGTTTGCAGAATTAAGTCTAGAAGTCTGCTCACCTCTACATGATGGGCTGTTGCATTATATTTGGCTGTCTCTTTGCTTTGTACCTTTCATGTTCCTCCTCTTGGGAGACTGGGGATGACAGGCCAAAACCAGAAGATCTCAGGATGTTGTCATTGCTTGGGACAGGACGTTTTTAAAGTGAGACATACACAGATGGCCAGAATGAACTGTCAGCAGGTGGCCTAGTTTAAGGTTGCCTTTGGCAAGTTCTGCAGACCTTCTGGACAGAATTAGTGATAGATCACACAGATTTTGTATGCCTTAAGTAAGAGAAAAATATTCCTACATGCATGCATGCTAAAGGAGACATTGCTTACGTTTGCAGTGGAGGTTGGTACAAGTTGTTTTGGAGGGATGTGTATAGGGCAAGTTAGAATTAGGACTAATTTTAGACCTAGTTCTCTAGTCCTAGAAAACCTGGCATTTTTAGAGAGCAAATCACTTGACTGCTCTCAGCTATGCTTTTTATAGCAAGGTGAAATGGCTTCTGGCAACAATGAGACCCAGACTATCTGTTTCTCTGCAGTAACTGATATGAGCTTAATGTAGATGGATCCCATCCCATGGCATCTCAAAGTGGCTGAGAGATTTTTTGACAACACATCTGAGAAATGTTGTTTTAGGTGCAAGGAAGAAAGGAACTGGGACACAAGAAATCAAGAAGGGCTTAAAGCAGGAGAAAAGGCTGAAGAGGGTTATCTGTAACAGGATGAGGCCACAGATAGGCAGAAAACAAGAGAAGAGAGGGGCCTTGAGGAATTCTCCACAGCTAGATATGGTGGAACATGTTGCCCTGAAGGTCCAGTTGCTGGTGGAGCAGTGGAGATAGATAGCCACACAGGTATGAGAAACTCGTATACCCATACAAGGATTTCTTTTCACATAGAGGAGATTCTATTTCTCTTGAGGATTACGTGCTAAGAGGAAAGAGTTTTTCTCTTGAGGGGGCAGAAGAAAAGGGAAATATTTTACCTTCCTACCTGACTCAAGCTATCTGTCCAAAAGGAATGGCACTGCAAGCAGCTACCTACAATGTGTAGATGTAGTTTTGATGAACAAAACACACTGGAGTTTTCATGCTTCCAGTTGCCTTGTAACTTCTCAAGAACTTGCAGGTGACTAATTTATAACTTCAAAGGTGGAGCATTTATTAGTGAGAGAGGCTAGAATAGACTGTCTCTTGACAAATAATAGTGGTAATTTGGATACAAATGCTCAAGTCTTGAAGAAAAACTTCTGCACCAAGAAACTTACAACCGAAATATAATGGACAGGTGCGGACAAGTGAATAAATAAGTGTGAACTTGCCTTAGAGGCCAAAAGAGGCCAAATTGTTTACTTGTTTTGGACTGTAACTTGAGCCATACTATTGATCTTGAATGCTCAATTCAAAATTGTGCGGCACAGGGGCTATTTGAAAGACAGGTATCCAAAATAAAGAAAGAAATTTCAGTGCTATTGTTGCTATTTCATTCTAAAATGTGTGGATGAAAAGGAGCTGTAATGTTTTGGTGCAGTAAGGATGCAATACTCCTCCCAAACATTTATTTTCTGACCGCTTTTACTTGTGTATGGTCTGTTTTTCCTGATTAGGACTGTTGTTAACTAAAACATACTCTTTTCCCATTTCCCTGTTCATTTAGCTATTCAGATCTTTTCCTCAAAAAAATGGCAACAGTATCTCTAAATGCTACCTGTCATCTCCTTCCTTCCTTCCTTTAATTTAAGTTTATAGCTCTTTTTTTTAGAAGACGGTCTTCCCCACTTTACCTTTTCAAGAGAGGACTTAATGGGAAGTTATGAGATCAGCAGTTTTCTGCACTCTGGAGACAGATTTCTAGAGGTGTCTTAAATTTCTAACGGCACAATGAAAGAACTGCATACACTTCTGAGCTTCTTGCCATGTCTTCTCAAGCCATAAAAATCCCCCTCCCACTAAACCGCTGTGCATTGTTTTAAAATGCTTTAGCTCCTCCATCCCATAAATCTCTAACTTCTCAAGAACTTTCATTCTGATATCAGTGGACTGATGCACTTGCATCACCATCATTTACTGTGCAAGGTATCTTTCTCAGTGGGTCAGTCGCTGTGGAGGAGGTCTCAATGTCAAGAGCACTAGAGCTCATCCAGTGTCATGCTAACAGGGAAGGCCTGGGCATGTGCACAATTGCTCCACTTGGCAAATCCTGTCCCAGCATTAATATTTAAAATATCATCCAAAATGGCGCTAGTAGATTTAGCATAGTCAGTGACTCAGTTAACATGTTTTGGCAGATAGAAGATGAGGCCCCAAGAGGGGACAGCACCCACCACCACTGACCTCTTCTGCGCCTTAAGCTTTGTACTGGCATTGTATTAATTTGTTCTGTCACATGTCATGATGTATGACTTGGAGTTTCGCACAGCCTTGCCCTCTAATGAGTCCTGGCTTCTATTTCTTAATGAGAGAGTGCGAGTGCCATAGGAGTAATTTGGGTGGACACATCCTGATGGATGAGGCTCTTGCACTCAAATTTCCTTCTTTCAAGCCCCTGTGTGTAGCCAAGCTGAAACTGCATAAGCAGAGCAGAGTTACTTAAGTTTTATCTCAGTTGATCAGTGTGACATTAAGCATCAAGCCACGAATTTTTTTATAACCATGTGAATGAACATACTGAACATTGAAGACAACCTGCAGTTGGCCCATGACCAAGTTTACTTTTGACTGATGTTCTACCTGCTGCACCTGCATAGTGGTGCAAATGATGCAGGTAACATGGGGCTTCATTGTGCTTCATGGTGTTTTTTGAAAAGATATGTTACAGTGCTGTGGTGTACCAGTAACTGAAGTACAGACATTTTGATCATGATCTTTTTTTTTTTTNTGTAGTAAATCAATAATTTCTTGAAAGTCTGCTTTAGACATAGAAAAAAAATCTATGAATGAACTGGGGGAGGCTGAAGAATTTCCCCCCCCACCTACTTTTTTTTCATCTGTATCTTTTTTTTCTTAAATAAAAAAAAAAAAAATTTTCGTGTTCTTGCATGCATGTTCACTATTGGCTTTCATTTCTCTATTTGTGACGGTCTTGACAGGAAAGGTACATACCACCTGAATTCTTCCAAGCTTGGGAAGACCAGCAGCTTCTTGGTTCTATTCAGCCACTGGAACAATCTGATTCCTCATTTTTCAAACTATGGCTTTTTTTCCCCAAGGTTCCTGAAAAAATGTTCCACAACTTGAACCTTTTAAGTCTTACATCTTCACTAAGACCCACATGCCTGAACTAGTTCATCAAAGAGTTCACAGCATTTGCATTGGTACCACATCCTAAGCCTGGCCTGGTGCAGTCAAAATCTTGTCATAGACCTTGTACACACATACAAGAATTGACCACTAACCAAATTAAAATAAGGCAAAAGCTGCTACTCCTCCAACTAAAATGACACCCATGCATCAATAATTCAAATTGTTTAATTAAAATAAAAGGTGTGAAATTACTAACGTAATTAATAGTGACATCCTGGCTACACTGTCCTCTTGCTGTCCCTCTTCTCCAAGCTGCTTTCCCACCATTGTGGTTGCCTGTGATTTCCTGTGGGCGCTGGCCAAAGGCTATCATGGCAACATGTCAGTGCCCCAAGTTGCCAACCTCACTGTTGATGGCAATAATTCTTCTGATACTCTTCAGTTTTGTGGTTTGTTTGGGGATATTTTTATATTTCTGATCGTTAGTGGGCTTCTTTCCCAGTGATCTACGATACTATACTCTGCTAGGATTTTCACTCACACATGGTTCTTTGCTGGACTTTTGCCACATACAATATGATTGATCCTTACTAAAATTGAACAAGTCCAAGTTTTAAAGCTACTGAACAAGGACTGTGGTTAAAAAAATCTGACCATTTTCTTTTGCTGTTAAGAATTTAGTCACCTGGCTACTTTGCTGCTAGAGCAAGCAAAGCAAGTCAAGACCAGTTAAGATGAGGGCTAAGAGGAGGACTTGAGGTCAGTGGTCTGTTACTAACAATGACAACATCATATCACCAGCACCACCTGCAATAAACTGAGGAATAAACTCAATTTTCTTCTACTGCTGCCTTTCATTAGTTGTTTGCCATGATTTCTGCAACCAGGGAAAGCAAACTCTTTCCTGGAGGTAAATGACTTTTTCCAGAAGGACTTCAGTTTATACTTTACATCTACTGGTGTTTGACTCCATAGTAAATACCAAAATCTTCCTTAAAAAAGAATATCATAGGTCAGAAGTATCAGTGGGAACCCTGAAAGTCCAGTTCTTTGTTTACTGCTTTGGAGGAGAACCATGCTTCTGTTGTCTCCTAGTGCCCAAAGCTCTGGGTGATGCTGTAAATTACACCCATCTTTCTCTTTTCCTCCCTTTCACCCATTCTTCTTCGTCCTTTACAAATCGTGACCATCCTGTGTTATACTGCTCTCTTTAACCCTCACTAAGTGCTGCTATTTCTCACTCCGCTCCATGTTGATGTGAAAAACATGGAGATGAGGAGAAGAGGGACACCATGTAGCATCTTTCTTTGGGACTTACTACTTACAAAGCAGCCGGTTACCTTGGTCTCCTCTTGAGGCTTGCAGGGTAGCAGCACAGAAGTGGTTTTGGAGGGGTTGGATCTTCACATCCCAAGAAGTTTCCTGATGTCTGCAACTGTTTTGGCACACACTGACAGTTTGGAAGACTGAAAATCTTGCCTAGAGTGAATTTTCTATTTGGAAAACTGTATGATTTTCACTCTTCTCTGTCCTGGATCTTCACCCTGTAAATAAAACACGGCATTAACAATGAATATTTTCTGTGAATCAGCTTCAAGTCAGCTCAGCGTAAAGCGCTGTGTTCCTGTTAATTCTGTAGTGAATTGTCCCAAAGTCACTTGCCACGCAAGGTTTTTGATGGTGTAGCCTGGATTTTGGGTCAATGTCATGGTTTAACCCCAGCTGGCAACTAAGCACCACACAGAGGCTCGCTTCCTCCCCCCACAGCGGGATAGGGGGACGAGAATTGGACAGGTAAAAGTAAGGAAACTCATGGGTTGAGATAAGAACAGTTTAATAATTGAAATAAAATGATAATAATGACAACAACAACAACAATAATAATAATAGTAATGAAAAGGAAAGTAACAAAGAGAAAGAAATAAAACCCAAGAAAGACAAGTGATGCAAATGAAAACAATTGCTCACCACCAACTGACTGATGTCCAGCCAGGCCCCGAGCAGCAGCTCCCCGGCCAACCTTCCCCCTAGTTTATTGCTAAGCATGATGTCGTATGGTGTGGAATATCCCTTTGGTCGGTTGGGGTCAGCTGTCCCGGCTGTGTCCCCTCCCAACTCCTTGTGCACCCCCAGCCTACTCGCTGGTGGGGGGTGTGAGAAGCAGAAAAGCCCTTGACTCTGCGTTGGCACTGCTCAGCAATAATGAAAACATCCCTGAATTATCAGCACTGTTCCCAGCACAAATCCAAAACATAGTCTCATACTAGCTACTATGAAGAAAATTAACTCTACCCCAGCCAAAACCAGCACATTCTGTTAGAAGGTTACTCTCTGGAGTTTCATGATTCCTCCGTTTGTATGCACTTACAGGCTGAGGGATTTGTGTGTGTGTGCAAAGGAAGGCTGCAGTCTAGGCGAACTAGCTGGGGCCAGTCTGTAACCAAAAACTGGGCTAATCCCAATCTCTTCATTAGGAAAGGAAAAAACATGCTGCTTTTCTTTTTTATGTAACCATCAGAGAGTGATATTCAGCCTTACTGTGAGACTCAGCCCTGGCTCGGAAGAATCTCCATATTTCTGGAAATCATTTGTTTATCTTCTTTTATCATTGTAGGATACAATCCTTTTTTCTCTTTTACTTGTAGAATACGATCCTTTAACCTCTCAGCAAGCATAGAAAGACACAGATGAAATTAGTGATGAACTTTTTTAAAATGAAACAAAAGGTGTCATAGTCTGTATTGAACTTTGGTATTAAAATGTCATGTGAATTTGTTATTTATTAGAATCTTTTGGTGACTTCTGCAGCCTCTTAATAATTCCTAGCCCCTGGCAGAAAGGTGACAGGGTTAGTCTCTGGTTACAAAGCAAATAAAAATGTTCCCTGCAATATTCTTTCCATATCCAGGATCAAATTAATTTTGCTGTTTTACCCAGGAAAGTGCTTCTTGACCAGACAGCTGATGAAAGCAAACTGATTCTGTGGGTCAGAGCTGTACAGAAATCTGCCTTGGTGAGGAAAAATCTGGGACTGATTCCTGTATTTCATCTTTGTAAACTTCTTTTGCAGGATTTAAATTTTATTTTACTGCAACGGGGAGTGAAAGTCAGGTCTTCAGTTAATGTAAAAATTTACTGAGTTCAGGGCAGTGATGTTGATTTACACACATGTCTTCTTACTATCCAGCCCAGTTTTATAAGTGACTGGTGGTGCTGGTGAACATGAGTGAAATACGATACTAAAAGATGCTTTTATTAACTCTGTGAAAGCACCTTTTAGGACCAGATTTTTTTCCTCTCTTATTAGAAAGTAAGAATCACCTGATGAGAAAAAACACATAAACCTTCAAGTTAAAAACATTCTCCCTTTTGTGGCACGGGTGATAAACAGGATTACAGCTGTGCTGGCAGGAGGGATCCAGCAGCATGTGACATGTGGTTTGACAGACTTTGGCTGGGTCTGGCTTACGCCCCTTCCTCCGCCAGTCGTACTCTCCCGGGGTCTCTCTCCAAGGTGTCACTGCTTCTTTGGAAAGCTGATCGGCATGGACACAGGGGCAGGATGCTCCGGACAGTGATTTTCGTGGAATAAAGTGGATGATCGACAGCAGCACTGCTGGGAAGAGTGAGAGAGGGAGGAACAGCACAGCACCCAGAGGCTGGGAGCCCGAGTTGGGAAGGGGGGGAAGGAGAGAGGTTGCCTTTTACTGAGGAATGGCATGATTTTCCCTTCTCCCTCTTGAATTCTAAAACTTGAAACATCAAGAGAACTGTGGATTTATGCTTTTACAGATCCCTCCGGTCTGGACACTGAAATAAAAGCAGCTGTGGAGCCCAAGGAGGGATGGTCTATACAGACTTCATGAATAAGGTATGTCCTGTTTCTCCTCTTGTTCTTGTAAGTAAGATGCTGAAAGTATGGGTGTGTACGTGAAAAAAATACAGGTGTAAAAATGCATGCGTACATGCACATCTAGGTGGTTGCACTATGTATTTTCACTGTGTTCTTAATTTAGGTCCATCTTCATATTAGCTTCACTAATACTTAGTTCCACATAGAATCTTCTTGATTGCCATTCTACTTTTCTTCTCCTTCCTGTGGAATAAAATGTTTCATCATAGGAATAAATATTTTAGGGTGTAGCCTTCTGAAAGGTATCTGATAAAGTCGGAAAAAATTTCTGAAAGTTTTGCTATTTAATGTTTGCACAGTTTTTATTTTTTTTTCTTTCTTTATCTTTATTTCTTTATTTCTTTCTCTCCTCCACCCCTTCTGATGGCATTAGGGTCTCTAGGCATGTGTGATATAACCAGGGATAATTTCGTGATGTAACATGCCCAGGCAGCATAATGATGTTTTGATAAACATTGGTCTTTTTGAACTGGTGTTTCCTTTAGCCGTTTTGGAGATCTATACAGATCTGGCATTACCTTTATTACGGAATGAATTCAGAAGAGAACTGATCATTTGTGTCTTTGGGCAATATCAGGAGCCTAAAACACCGATTGGTTTGATTTGATATTGATTATCTGATTGGTATTGATTTGATAATGATTATTGGTTGATTTCAAAGTAAGAAATTAAAATGAATGTCCCAAAGCACTCCCTAACAACAAGAGAGAAAGCATTTGTAGAAACTGTGTTCATGTCCCTTCCTCACAGCTTTGCTCATTCATAGAGAGAACGCAATTGCCTGGAGCTGTAAAACTGTAAGTCAGCACAGTGTTGTGATGGCACTTTACACCAAATTAAAAACAGCTCTTTGTGTTTAGCAGAACTCCAAAGTGCATTTAATTGCAAATTAGAATCATCTGAGAGTCAGGCATCAGCAAATCCTAGTGTTTGCATGGAGTTGGAGACTGTTTCTTTGCTGAGTTGGGCACAGGCACCCTCTCTGTGTGCCTGGCTGCACCGAAGTTTGCAGTGCTGAACTACTGCTTTGGTAGTAAACAGGCAGCAAAAGGCCAATTTTAGTATCAGTCTCAGCCTGTAATAGGAGGAGAGTGATCCAGTAGAGAGAGTGAGGGAAAGGAGTCAGCATTTCCAAGTTACATTCCCAGCCTCCGACTTGCTATATGACTGTACGTAAATCCCTAAACCGCTCTAATTAGGTTTATGAGCTGGAAAATAGTTATGCATGTATTTACTGAGGCCTTACCGTTTTACACGAGAAAGGAACAGATGAGATTTCATAAGCTGGTCTGCCAGGAAGCCGCTTGTTTCTCCTTGGGACAGGATCAGGCTTTTGTGTGTCTCCAGGATGCTTGTTTAATGGACAAACAGAGTGATGTCGAAGTGGAGGAACAGGATTTCCTCTGCAATAGGAAACCTCCTCCTAAAAGTGTTCCAGGAGCCAAAACCAAAACTGCAGGTGCTGTATCTTGTAAGCTGGCATTGCATTTCTGTTCTTATTTAGCTGGTCTTGTTTTCATAGCTTTTCCTTGTTGCTTGTTCTCCTGTGGTGCTACTAGCGGGCTACTGTTTTCTTGGCTAAAGTTGTACTTGCTGGGTTGCTTATTCCTGTTTTTGTCCCCTCTGTACCATGCCTTGACTGTGACTACTTTTCCTTTTCTTCTAGAGAGTCTCTGCTGATTATGTAGCTGCTGTATTTGAGTGGCACATGCTTTTTTCACAAGTCAACCTCAGGAAAGCAGGAGTGTGAAACTTGCATTATCACTGCTGTGCTGTAGGTACCATAGAAATGTTCTTATTCAAGAAAACCTTTGCAGCCTCTTCAGATCCTATGAAATGTCTGCTCTGTTTTCTTTTGCTTTGTTTTGGCTCAGGTCTATAGAGACACCCTAATTAACTCTGCAAGATTAGGAGGGGGCTAGAGCCAGGTATTTGGCATGTGTAAGTCAGTGTTACTCCTCTGCAACAGGTTCACTCAGCTGAAGATCTGCTTGCCCCAGGACTCCCAGGAAAATTATTGCAAGAAAATACAGTCCTGTCTGCCCCAGACAAGAGCAGAGGTGTGTGCCCTGAAATTCGTAATCAGGGTGAACTCAAACATGGATGCAAGGAAACTGTGGTGTGCCAGAGGGCTTACTGGGGATACAGTGGGAACACAGATCTTTTCCTCCTTAATATGCTGTCTCTTGAAGTTGAGGAACTTTGCAATGAGGGCTCAAATCCAGAGATGTGTTTTTTAATCCAAGCATGACCCTGGTATAATGTGTTGTTCTTGGGCAAGCTGGGTCCTGCCTTCCTGTGCCCCTTGGTGAGGACACTGAAAATGTCTTCTGCTGTGGGCACTAGCTCAGGTGCCAGGAGCTGCGTAGCATGCTGTTGTGGTGTTGGTGTGTACGATGCTTTGCAGTTAAGTCAATTTTATGGACTAAAACCTAAGCAGAAGGAAACCTATGTTGTTGTTTATCAATCATTTACATGGGTCTTCATTTTAATTCTTGTTCCTAAATCGAGTTTCTCTCAGTGATTCTTAATCACCCTATATTCTCCAGATAAAATAATGTTTGAATTTGAATTCAGGTTCTTCCAAATTCCTTAATGCTTTCCTCTCTCCTTCCTGCACCTACATCTCTTGCAATTAATTTATATTTTGTGATATCATATCACGGTGACTTTCAATTTTTTTTTTGAGTCCCTCAAAAGCACTGTTGGTGCCCATTTCTTGCCAAAGCAATGACACTTGTCACTATACAAGTGCACTTCTCCATATGTGTGTGACCTCTTCAGGGCACTTCAGTTGGCCTTCGTTGTGCACAACCCTGCTCAAATTCCGTTTTGCATTAGCAAGTCTTTTATCAAGGCTGAACTCAGCAGATTATTGAATCTCAACTAACTACACTCCTAAAATAGTGAAACTGATCCCTAATATTATTCTTCCCAATGAGGATCTGCCTATATCAGATATTAAGGCTTTGGGGTGAAAATGAGTCTCTCTGATCTAACGATGTGAGTTGTTTAAGACGTGAGTGGTCCCAAGTTTCTCTCTTTGAGAATTTTAATTAACCTCAGGAAAAAATTCACCTCAGGGGGCTGTGAAATTCCTATTGTTAAGAATAGGCTGGACAATCATCTGTAACAACATAACCAGAATTTTTCCTGCTATGAAATCAGATAAGGAGTATGTGTTTACTTGATGTCTGTCTGTCTTGAAGCCTGTTTTTCACTCATAAGGGTTGTAACGATCATATGCCACCACTTCGTTTCTCAGTGTCTGCTTCCGCAGGGTGTAAAGCCCCAGTCACCACTCAGCTGGCTCTCTTGGAAATACCACCCAGTCTTCCAAAATTATTATTGAACACCGTGGTTCTGGCCTCTTGGAAACCACATGCAGGGGGGTTTATTAGCAGCCAGAGTGAACAGTTAAGAGATTTATCTTCCTAATCAGAGGTGGCTGTTGTAAAGGCTGCTTCTCTACCCATCTCGCTCAAATATACTGCTGTTTTTAAAAGAAGGACATTTTCTGTGATTTGCATGCTCCAACACCTTCAGATTCTGCTCCTGGACACTAACATATATCTGCCTGCTGTCGGGGATATTAGCGGGCATTACACCACAGAGAGCACTATTTGTTGTTTTGTTGAGCTATAGGAAAACAAAACAACAAATAAATTGTAAAATTCAGATGACTTCAGGCTTGTGGATGTTGTTATGTGCCCTTTGGGTGTTGAGGACTAACTGTACAAATACAGCACTTTGAAAACATAATGGTTGTGATTTTCACATCAAAGATTGAAAACATAACAGGCTGCTGAGATGAATTTGAAATTTGAGTTTTGATCTCTGTATTGTAAATAAATCAGTTGTCTTCCAAAGATGCCATCCTGGGGAGAAAAACAGGTTCAGGAGTCTGAGTATGACATCACCTGCAAAATCATAGTCTCTGTTATTGGAGCTAATAAGTTCATTCTTGCTTCACAAAAGCATTGCGTGCCTTTATATCTCTTAGAACAGCTTGTGGTTTATAATAATTTTCCAAAACAGCAGAACGCATTATTCTTGCTTGTATCACTGACTTGAGAGCCATTACACAGCGCTCATTAGTCCATTGGCCCACTTCTGCCGTAGATACAAATTCACTCTGTTTTCCTTCTGGGGGAAAAGATTTAGCAATTTGCTGAAAATTGCCTGTCAAGTAGAAGAAGGGATGTAACTCTGCAGGACCCAGGGTTGTTGCTCTGTGCTTGGTCCTCCAGACCTCTGCTCCCTTGGGAGGGTAGGGGACTGTAAGAATCTGCTTCAGAAGATGGGAAAACAGGTGGACTAGGATGGAAAAGGTGGACAGTGGCAAAGTCATGAAATATAAATGGACAAAAACGCAGCCTGGACAACAGGAACCACTGCATCAGTGGTTTGCAGCTGCTGAGGTAGAAGTTACTATGAAGCTCCCGTCTTCTCCAGATGATGTTGTAGAGGCAGATGTGACCTTAAGCTCACAGGCTGGAGTTTGCTTGGGGCATGGAAGGTCTTGTGCTGTGTCTGCAGTGTGCCAGCCACCGAGGGGTCTACAAAACCCTGAAACCAAATGTCAGTGCCCAATAAATGACAGGCAATGGTCAGGTCCATTCTGGTTGCTGTCACTCACCTCCTGCAAAATGTCCTGCTTTTGGCAGGCCCAGGTGAAAATTCCCTGGATTTGTCCAAACTTTAGAAAAAACATCAGGTGGTCAGTGTTCTGCAGGAACAACTGAGATTTTCTCCCCGCTCCTTCAGAGCCCACCCTAGTGATCCCTAGGAGGAAGGGATCAGGAAGGTTGCCGTTATTCTGTGGTCTGTTTCTTTCCTGAAAGAGGTGGGGATGGCATGTCCCTGCCTTCCTCAGAGTAAGAAGAGCCTGGCCAAGCCACAAAGGACATGGACCCCAGTGGAAGATGAGGGGAGAGCGGGGAGCAAAACTGATGTAGGGCTGGCAAAACTGCATTGATTAAGCCAAGCAAAAATCATCAAATAGCTCTTTTTTTTTTAGTCTCAGAAGTTTTGAGGCTTGATATTGCCGTTTTATAGTGCCTGAGTCAGGATTTTGGATCTCCTGAGGCTGGCTATAGTCGAACAGTTCCATTTTAAAGAATATATTATTTAAAAGTGGAATTGTTTGTATAAATTAAATATGAATATCTGCAGTGCAGGAATAAGCACGAGTCCATTTCTAATAGGAAGCAGCAGATTGGCTTCTTTTGTTACGGTTTTAAATCTGTTTTCACAGGCACTGGGGGGCCTTTCAGCACGGGATGTGCTGGAAAGATGGTCTGTAGATGAGCTAAATGGTAGGCTGCGGTGTAGTGCTCTCGCTCTCTCTTGCCACGCTTTGGTCATTGGAGATCTACTGCAAAGTAGAATCCTTTGGTCTTGCAATGGAGCAAGAAAAAAACAGTCCTCGATAACTGTTTTATTTTCTAGTGCTTGTCCAAGTGTGCATACCACGCTAGATGAAGCATTCATGTTGCAAAAACATCTTTTGACAGCTTGGCTTTTAACCTATGCTTATTAATCAGAATCAAGGACTCAATTAAAAAAAGGCCTGTCTTATCATTTGCTTTTTGTTATTTTCATATATTTACCTTTTTTTTCTTTTTTCTTTTTCTTGAGCACTAGTGCTCAAAAAGTGTACAGCCTTGGAAAAATGAAGGTCCTCAGCAGCAACTGTTTTGCTCTACAGATCCACTGCTGTAGGTCTGCACTGCTTACTAATGTAAAAGTAGCCGCGGACAGTCACATAACCACCTGTGAATTTATTATTGTCCCATTTTTTATAACTATTGCATTGTTTCAAAACTCAGTAATAAGTCTTACTGCATGCTTTTAAGACTGAAAGGAAATAGAAGCACCTAACCAGGGCTTGAATCGAAAATTTAGGTTTCACTTCTCAGCACCCTGAGATGGAGGCCACATCAATCTGAGTGTAGCTTTTCTCTCACCCATGGCCTTCCAGCATTGCTATGTTATGTTGCATTATGTTGGTTGGGCAGATCTTCTGTGATAGGTAGGCATAAAGTATTTTCCTAGTATCAACATCTAAAAAGTTGATGTTCCAAAAGCTCTCTGATTCTCTCTTATAGGAGAAATATGAGACATTGCAATTTTACTGACTTCTGTTGTGATTAGCACAAAAGCAGTGGTCTGATGTGATGAAGCACAGCGTGCACCTGAAATGTAGGAAATGTTAGTTTAAACTTGTAACTTAGTGAATTCAAAGTGATGATTCCTCTTCAATAGGTGTGAGAGAATCTACCCCAGAATAACCAGCAGCCTGGTGGTTAAACAGTCCATAGCTTGAGTCCTCAGACTTTAGCCCTAAAATGAGATTAAATCAAGACATTCTTTCTTAAGGAAATCTCTTCTACTACATTAGGAGATCAAAAAAAAAAAAAAAGAAAGAAAGAAAAGGATGGTGCTCTGGGGTTGTTTTGAGATAAGTTTTCTGGTCACTGTTATTTACATTCATAAATACAGCGCTTAGTTGGACTGTTGGGAAATACTTGGCTAAGGATATGCGTCAGAGAAATGAGTTTTGACAGTCATCATCAAACTGGAAAAAAAACGAGTATGGAGAAGCAGATATTTAAAGGGTGAAGGAATGTTTGTCACCAGGTGTGTTGGACTCGCAGTCTGTGTTGTCAGCGTAGCAGCCAGGATGGGTGTAGGAGGACAAGGCAACGCTCACTGCGAACCTTTGCTATGCCTTACTCAGCCCATGCTTGTGAGACGGGCTCCACAAAATACACAGGGGAAGTTTAGAATAAAAATGCCACTTGACAGTATGAATTGGGATCCAGCAGACACTAAGAGCTGACTAACTTTGCTATGGAGACTCTGAGAAACAGATGTCATTGAACAAAATAAAGAAAAAGATCATTCTCTTTTTTCCTCTTAAAAAGATAACAATACTCTCTGGCACTAATGTATCCTTTTAGCTTTTGTCTTTTACTCACTCAGATAAAATAATTCATAGTTTTCTTGTTTTTAACATATCATGAGAGGGCAGAAAGTTATTTTCTTAATTAACACAACTGATAATGTTATCCCTTTAGCTGTGTTAATTCTTTTAAAATGAGCTCTACTAATTCTTTTTATGAGGTGGCACTGGGTCCACAGACATCATCTATTTCACTCTACTGTTTATCCCTTGCTAAATTCATCTGCTTCTACAAATAACTGCAGCACTTATATGTGGCATGTATATTTGAATAGAATATTTCATTCCTTGTGGTCTCTTGTCAAGTGCATTAAAACATTGCTGCCTTAGTAACTTTCACAGAGGAATCTCTGCAGCATCCAAACGTAGCTCAGTTTCTGCGATTCCTATGGCACTGTGCTGGTTTTGGCTGGGATAGAGTTAATTTTCTTCACAGAAGCTAGTATGGGGCTGTGTTTTGGATTTGTGCTGAAAACAGTGTTGATAATTCGGGGATGTTTTTGTTACTGCTGAGCAGTGCTTACACAGAGTCAAGGCCTTTTCTGCTTCTCACCCCACCCCACCAGCGAGTAGGCTGGGGGTGCACAAGAAGCTGGGAGGGGACACAGCCGGGACAGCTGACCCCAGCTCACCAAAGGGATATCCCACACCATATGACTTCATGCTCAGCATATAAAGCTGGGGGAAGAAGAAGGAAGAGGGGGGACACATTTGGAGTGATGGCATTTGTCTTCCCAAGTAACTGTTACGCGTGATGGAGCCCTGCTTTCCTGGAGATGGCTGAACACCTGCCTGCCGATGGGAAGGAGTGAATGAATTCCTTGTTTTGCTTTGCTTGCGCGCGCAGCTTCTGCTTTACCTATTAAACTGTTCTTATCTCAACCCATGAGTTTTCTCACTTTTACTCTTCCGATTCTCTCCCCCATCCCACCGTGGCAGGGGGGGAGTGAGCAAGCGGCTGTGTGGTGCTTAGTTGCTGGCTGGGGTTAAACCACGACAGTCTCTTTGGCACCCAACATGGGGCACGAAGGGTTGAGATAACGACAGATCTGACCAGAGAATGTTAAAACAAATTTGTTATAACCATTCATTATATTAGTTTAATAGTTGCTGGTCACAATGTTTATTTATTTGCTCTCAAAGTTGTATTTCTTCTCAGAGTTGTGTTACTTAATACCTTACTTGCTGTATATACTGTTTATCAGTATTAATGTGCTGTTTATCACCTGTGGGAGTTGGATTAAGGTTATCACGTTGCCGTTCTGTGTAACACTGGCTTATGGTATGATAAAATTATTGGTCGTGACACCAATCTGGTATTTGTACTCAGCATTTGCCATCACCTCTGTACTTTGGGAGCCATCTATTGTTCCTATTGCTATGTCTCCTGAATGTGGTTCAGGTCTTGTTTAGGGTTAAACAACTATTTAAGAATACCATCCAGAGATCTACTCCCGCAACTGGCACTGCGGCTACTCAAACTCCCATGATAGGCACTGCGGCTGAAACCAGAGAACCAACCTGTGCCTGTATCAGTCACCCCTATACACAAGAAGAAATACACAAGAAAATCAGGTTGTTTAGTAAGGGATGAAGATGAACCAGGGCCATCATGAGAACAGGAGGAGGAACAGGCAGAACCCATAAATGAGAGGGTAACCACCCGATCCCTATCCCTGAGTGAGCTGTCAGATATGAGAAAAGATTTCAGTCGTTGTCTAGGTGAGCACATTGTCACCTAGCTGCTCCGATGCTGGGATAACGGGGCCAGTAGCCTGGAATTAGACGGTAAGGAAGCCAAGCAGCTGGGATCCCTTTCTAGGGAACGGGGCATTGACAAAGGAGTTGGAAAAAGGGCACAAGCCCTCAGACTCTGGAGGTGACTCCTGTCAGGCGTGAAGGGAAGGTATCGCTTCAAGGAAGATGTTATGTGTCACCCAGGCAAATGGACCACCATGGAGAGAGGTATCCAGTACCTGAGGGAATTAGCCGTGCTGGAGGTGATTTATGGAGACCTGGACAACGAGCAGTTATCCAACAATCCAGATGAAGTCAGGTGCACAGGACCCATGTGGCGGAAGTTTGTACGGAGCACACCAGTGTCATATGCCAACTCATTGGCAGTAATGACCTGGAAAGATGGAAAGTAACAAACGGTGGATGAATTGGCTGGCCAACTCGGGCAATACGAAGAAAGTCTCTCTTCATCCCTACAGGCCTGCATCTCGGCTGTGGAAACACTGTCCAAAAAACTGCCCCGGGAGTTCCAGCAACTCAAAGAAGATATGTTCTACTCCCCACCTGTATGGACTAGTATCTCAGCCATTAGGAGTAAGCGTCCCTCTGCTCAAGAGAGAGGACGTAGTGGACATACACCATGGGGCATCCTGTGGTTTTACCTGTGTGACCATGGAGAGGACATGAGGAAGTGGGATGGAAAATCTACCTCGACCCTAGAGACACAGGTACATGAGTTGTGAGGAAAAAGAACCACAAAAGGGGGTTCTTCCAGGAAAATTGCTGCTCCAGCTCCCAGTGGGCAGTTCCCCAGACAGAGCAGAAGGGCTGATTTTACTTCTGATCTTAATAAAGGGACTTCTGACTCGCATTTACAAGAAGTGAGTAACGAATACTATGACCAGGAGTAGAGGGGCCCTGCCTCCAGCCAGGTGGAAGAAAGGGACAACTGGGTTTACTGGACTGTGTGGATTTGATGGTCTGGCACATCAGACCCACATGAGTATAAGGCTCTAGTGGACAGCAGTGCACAGTGTACCCTAATGCCATCAAGTTATACAGGGGCAGAACCCATCTGTATTTCTGGAGTGACCAGGGGATCCCAACAGCTAACTGTATTGGAGGCTGAGCCTAACTGGGAATGAGTGGCAGAAGCACTCCATTGTGACTGGCTCAGAGGCTCCGTGCATCCTTGGCATAGACTACCTCAGGAGAGGGTATTTCAGGGACCCAAAAGGGTACCAGTGGGCTTTGGGTATAGCTGCCCTGGAGACGGCGGAAATTAAACAGCTGTCCACCTCGCCCAGTCTCTCCAAGGACCCTTCTGTTGTGGGGTTGCTGAGGGCTGAAGAACAACAGGTGCTGATCACTACCACAACGGTGCACCAGCAGCAATATCGCACCAACCGAGACTCCCTGATACCCATCCATGAGCTGATTCATCAACTGGAGAGCCAAGGAGTGATCAGCAAGACTCGCTCACCCTTTAACAGTCCCATATGGCCAGTGCGAAAGTCTAATGGAGAATGGAGACTAACAGTAGACTATCGTGGCCTGAACGAAGTCATGCTGCTGCTGAGTGCTGCCATGCCGGACATGCTAGAACTTCAATACGAACTGGAGTCAAAGGCAGCCAAGTGGTGTGCCACAACTGGTATCGTTAACGCATTTCTTTCAATCCCTTTGGCAGCGGAGTGCAGGCCACAGTTTGCTTTCACCTGGAGGGGTGTCCAGTACACCCGGAATCGACTGCCGCAGGAGTGGAAACACAGTCCCACCATTTGCCATGGACTGATCCAGACTGCACTGGAACAGGGTGAAGCTCCGGAACACCTACAATATATTGATGACGTCATCATGTGGGGCAACACAGCAGGAGTTTTTAGGACAGGGAAGAAAACAGTCCAAATCCTTCTGAAGGCCAGTTTTGCCATAAAACAAAGTGAGGTCAAGGGACCTGCACAGGACATCCAGTTTTTAGGAATAAAATGGCAAGATGGACATCGTCAGATCCCAATGGATGTGATCAACAAAATAACAGTCATGTCTTCACCAACCAGCAAAAAGGAAACATAAGCTTTCTTAGGTGTTGTGGGTTTTTGGAGAATAAATATTCCAAATTACAGTCTGATCATAAGCCCTCTCTATCAAGTGACCCAGAAGAAGAACAACTTCAAATGGGGCCCTGAGCAATGACAAGCCTTTGAACAAATTAAACGGGAGATAATTCAGGCAGTAGCCCTTGAACCAGTCTGGGCAGGGCAAGATGTAAAAAATGTGCTCTACACTGCAGCCCGGGAGAATGGCCCTACCTGGAGCTTCTGGCAGAAAACACCAGGGGAGACTCGAGGCCAACCCCCAGGTTTTTGGAGTTGGGAATACAGAGGATCCGAGTCCTGCTATACTTCAACTGAGAAAGAGATACTGGCAGCATATGAGGGGGTTCGAGCTGCTTCAGAAGTGGTTGGTACTGAAGCACAGCTCCTCCTGGCACCCCGACTGCTGGTGCTGAGCTGGATGTTCAAAGGGAGGGTCCCCTCTACACACCATGCAACTGATGCTACGTGGAGTAAGTGGGTCGCACTGGTCACACAGCAGACTCAAATAGGAAACTCCAGTCGCCCAGGAATCTTGGAAGTGATCCTGGACTGGCCAGAAGGCAAAGATTTCGGAATATCGCCAGAAGAGGAGGTGACGTGTGCTGAAGAGGTCCCACTGTATAATAAACTACCAGAACATGAGAAGCAATACGCCTGTTCAGTGATGGGTCCTGCCATCTTGTTGGAAAGCATCAGAAGTAGAAGGCTGCTGTATGGAGTCCTATACAACAAGTTACAGAAACTGCTGAAGGACAAGGTGAATTGAGTCAGTTTGCAGAGGTGAAAGCCATCCAGATGGGTTTAGATATTGCTGACCGAGAAAAGTGGCTAGCACTTTATACTGACTCATGGATGGTGGCAAATGCCTCGTGAGGGTGGTTGCAGTAATGGAAGCAGAACAACTGGCAGCACAGAGGCAAACCCATCTGGGCTGCCACATTGTGGCAAGATATTGCTGCCCGGGTAGAGAACCTGGTTGTAGAAGTACATCATGTAGATGCTCACGTACCCAAGAGTCAGGCCGCCAAATAACAACAAAACAACCAGAAGGTGGATCAGGCTGCTAAGATTGAAGTGGCTCAGGGTGACTTATTTGTGGCTTAGTGGGCCCATGACACCTCAGACCATCAAGGAAGAGATGCAACTTATAGGTGGGCTGGTGATCGAGGGGTGGACTCAACCATGGACACTATTGCACAGGTTATCCATGAATGTGAAATATGCGCTGCAATCAAGCAAGCCAAGCAGTTAAAGCCTCTCTGCTATGGAAGTTTGTGTGTTTTTTTGGAAGTCAGATCTTAATCTCCCTTTTCTTTTTGTTGAAAATTTTCAAGAAATAATGTGCCCTCTCTGCTTAAAGCCAAAATAAGGGGCTTCTTTTTCAGCAACGAGATAGGACTGGTCTGTTGTAATATTAACATTTGCAAGCAGGTAAACAATTTATATTGAGTGAAGCAGTGAAATCTGCCATGTTTTAGCAGTCCAGTTTGATCAGTGAATGCTTCCTCCTGCCCCATGGCTGCGATTTGTTTGGGAAACCTGTACCTTTCCTTCTGAGGCAGGTTAAAAATCCCAATGACTGGGCTTCTGGTTGGGCTTAATGTATACAGAAGTTGGAATTTCCTCTTTAAAGCTACTTTTTTTTTCGTATGCTTGTAAGTTGGACAATATTGTCCTTCTGAGCCACCTAATATTGACTTGAGTGGGAGATCTTAGTGTGGCTCAGGAAAGGAACATACCTTTAAACAGTTTGATACTTATTTATATCAAACCCAAATTGTGCTGACAGGTCCCAGATGTGCTTTTCCATTTGCATCACTTCAACCACCCACATGGTTCAAATGCTGCAGCAATATAAGAGACGTGGGACCATGCAAGCTGGGGGGCAGAAAAGCATCAGGATCCTTTTAAAGGCCAGGTGGAATTTGGATCAAGACCTGTGGCTATGATTGGATGGAGAGGATGATCAGCCTGATTATTTTGCTTCCCAGATCTATGCCTTAGTCCACCTTTTGTACAAGACGGTCTCTTTAGACCGTGTCCAGGCTGCTGTACCATGGTACCTAAGCCAAACCTAAATGGTTGCTCTGCTGTCTGGAGCAGTGAACAATTTGGAGTGCTTATTCTCCATGGCTGTGGAAGGAGAAAAGTGCTCATGAAGTCACCTAAGGTATTTTTTTTTTTTTTAACTAATCAGCCTTTGCTTATTTTTTCCTTTATCAGGTAAAAAAGAAAAGCAATGAAGCTGCTGAACTTTAAAGACTTAGTGCTACTCGGAGCCATACGCCTGGAACATCTTTTGGCTTCTCCCATGTCTAGAGTGGCAGCGTGCCTCCATGATCTGGTTCCCTTAAATGAGGTCTTTTTTCAAAAGCTAGAGGGACAGCAGGAAGAGGGTTGTGGGTGCTTTAGGTGTAGGTAGATGTCATCTGCTACGTTTCTGGCCATAGAGGGCTGTTATTGAGAAGACCGTCTGCCTTCAAGATGCAGTAGAGATAACAAGTGGGTAAAATAAAGAAACATTTTTTCTCCTTGCTTAGTCTCCCTGCAAGTTTGGACTTTTGAGGGGCAAAATTTAGAGCTTCACAACTTGTCCCAGGTCCCACAGCAAAAAGTATGGAAGCTCTGGGAGTCAAGTGCTAAGTTCTTGCCTGCCACTCCTGCCCCACTAAGCACTGACAAGAAGAACTGGGATGACCGAGTGTCCTAAACAGCTCTTGGCTGGGTGGTTTCAAACATTGCAGAAATGTTTTTGTCTTATGCTAGAGTTCCTCACTTTACTTCTTCAGTTGTCCTGGAGGGGTAACCTTCACAGATGTCTGCCAGATTCTGGTTTTCCCGTATCAGGGTTCACTTTGTTGATCTTAGCACATTTGACCTCAGTAGCCCAAATTCCACACAAAAGAAAATGGAAAGAAAACTCAACAAGCTTGCCCAGATGAGTCTATTATTTAATACTCCTGCTGCTTTTTCATAACTGTAATAGCCATAGTTTATAACCATAGCCAAATAAAATATGGTTTATAACCATAGCCATGTAAAGTTATCTACATTAGAACCCACCACCTAAATAACTCTAAAGAGAACTTATGGATGTAACTTTTCACTTAACTGTAACATTTGCAGAGCTACCATCTGTAGACATAATGACCCTCAGGATACAAAGAAATTGCTGGGACTGTCTTACTGATAATTCCCAGTTTCTTGGGATTACAAGAACAGTGTGTATAGATAAAGACAACAAGTTCAGTATGCATTAAACACATTGAGTAATGAAGCTATTCAGACACAAACAATTGCCCTGCTTGGTTTTTCTGTACTCTCAGTCTTGGGTCACTCTTACACCCAGCTGGAAACATAAAGCTCCTTAAGATATTCAGGGAAGGTGCTTCAGAAGCCCTGGCTTGAATGCCGCAGTGCTGGTACCTAGATACTGCTCAGACGGATTACTGTGATGGGTGCCATATGAATAATGACATTATTGGATAAAGTCATGAAGTAAATCATGGCAGGATGCTTTACACAATTTTGAATTGAATCCTGAAATGCCCTGGGAGGTGGCAGAGCAGAAATGAAGACAGGAGGATGCATCTTGTGTATGAACAAAAATATCTCTGCATTTTCTGGTAGCAGACGTGATCTATTGCAAACTCTGTTCTTATGTTTTTCAGACACTGAACTGGACATGAATGGGATGGCATCAGATCACAACATTTCCTCCCAGGAAGAATACCTCCCACACTATCTCCAGAAGGAAGACCCCTTTGCATCAAAGCTTTCTAGAGAGGCTGACATTGTAGCTGGGTTTTATTTGACAGTAATTGGTAATGATTTTTTAATTCGTCTTTGAAATATGACTGTGTCACTGCATCCTTGCAGGCACTCATAAAGGAGGCAGAAGCTGCTGTGCATTAGATGTGTAATTACATAGTTTTTCATATTAGAAAGAAAAATCTAGGAGGGAGAGGAGAGAATGTGTTAGAAATATGGTGTCAACAGTTAGTGTCAACAGACAATGCTGCTCCAGGTAGCCAAAAGTGACAAGCAGTAGACCTTCCAGCAGAAAGTGAAGAAATACTCGATCATTTTCTACTGATAGGTTACTAGCTTGCAGTTTAATCAACCAGAACTGGCTTTTGCCTTTATGCCATGTGGGTTTTATGGCCTGTTTTCAAAGCCTCTCTCATGTGCCTATGCAGCAAAGAGAACATCCTCAGACGTGCTCATTTGAATCTTGCTCAGCTCCTGGCATCAGCTGTCCTCTGTTACATATTATATTGAACAGTATTTTCTGCCTAACACCCTCCCCTCCCTTTTGTTTTGGAGTCTTTTACTGTGTGCAAAGCGACTTTGCAAGCAGAATGCAATTATTTATCAGTTAGTGCACACAGATGATAGCTGGAACTGACTTGTATGTTAAGTATTCATATGCCAAGGAGTTGCCATTCACCTGGGAAATACTGGTCTCCGTTACTTCTAGGAATAAACTGGTCCTTGTTCTTGATGATTTACCAGCTTTGTTTCGGGGATGGGGCAAGGTTATATTGTTTTGTGTCAATATTTTTGTTCTCAAGCACTTGAGCTTCTAACTGTTGCCTCAACACTTACACTTCTTTCTACGGTTTAGGTTTTCTTATGTTTTATGGCTTTAGTTTATGCAGCTTCTCACAGCTCAGCAGCTATTTTCTCAGTAAAGCTGAGCCAAGGTCATGTAACTGTGCTACACCAAACCGGGCTCTGGGTGTCAGATGGCTGAACACCAGGTTGAATACAGGGTATACAGTGTATTCCTTGACATTTATTTTGGTTTTGATTCATTCTCTTGTTCTATCAGTTCTGCACAAAATACAAAGATCTTTCAGTCCTACCTTCATGTTTCTCATTTACTATTTTTCATCCCTCCTTTCTACTCTCTCTTACTGCCTTCCCCCTGACTTCTCTAAGTAATCTAATCTTTTCTGCAGTGGAGGTCTCACAAAAGTTTGAATAACGCCTATTTCTCATTTGTCTTCTGCTTATGTCTTTATCAAAAAAGGAATTCCGAGCACCAGAGATGGCAGGTGAAGCTGTATCTCTGTGCTGTTCTTGGTATTCATGCACCATTTTGTATGTACCCTAGCTCTTCACATATATACATTTTCTATGCTGCTATGCAGGCAGATGTCTTCACTGAACTGTCCAAAACAACCCCCCTTGGTTCTTTTTTTTGCTCAGTTAAGCAAACTTAGTTTAATCCCAGGAAATATGTCTGAGTAGTTGAAATGAATCCTTCCAATGTACACTGTGTTGCCTTGCTATATTGGCTGTATTTAGCGTAGATTTCTCCAGTTCCAAAGAACTGCCGCCACCATGTGTGAAACTTCTTGAAAAACATAGATATAATCCAATTAAGGCAAGGAACAGAAATCATGAATTTCCAGTGAAAAACCAAAAGCTAACCATGAAAGCACAGATTTACATGAGCAGGGTGAGGAGACTGAAATTATAGTTTATAAAGGGCTGATAATCATTTCAATATTGGACTTATCAATAAGATTCCCACCTTCCTGGTGTTGTGGACATCAAACAGCCTGTGGCAGACTCATTGCACCCAGTAGCCCAAGCTAGGAATGTTTAAGCCGTAGCTCTGCTGTATACCCATGTAGCTCTACTTTAGACATCATATCCTACATTTTGCTCTGGGTTTAACTTATTTTTTCATGTATTTGTTTTGTATTGCATTTTATTTGGTTAGTTACTTTACCCTTATGGTCATTACACGCTCCAGTAGCAGCCTTCATTAGTCAAGTATGCTTTCCACATACGCATGTAAATGCTATATTTGCATCTTCCTTGGACTTGCATCTTCCTTGAACTTGCATCTATAGCATAAGATACCACTGGTATCCTGTACAGATATTTTTAATTCCTTTTAGCAATCATTGCAATGATTTTAAGCAGTCATTGCTTAGCTGCTGCTCAGTCGTGCCCTCAGCCATTTCAGCAACGACAACAGCTTTCATATTTTCTAGACCAGCGCAGCAGTGTTTTAGACACTGTGTATAATCCACTAATAGATATTAATTTGCCAGAGGCCAAGACAAGTACAGACCCCCCCCCTTTTATAGGGGTTGTGTGAAGAAGGACAGTGTTATGCTTTTTACCAGTAAAGCAGAATTACACCTCAGGGCTCAGCCATTAAGAGAGGGAATTAAACAAAACTGGTGGAAGGAGCAATGTCAGGTCTTCTTCTGTGCTTGTGGTAAAGTAGTCTTTAAACACATTTTTCTTACAAAAAAAAAAAAAAAAGGCTTTCCTTGGGCTAATATTTCTCGTGTGAGTTGTACCTTACAAGATTGGTTTAGCTTAGCGCCTTGGGGATACCCCCATTAGCTCCTGTTGATGTGCAGATCTGAATTTTATTACCCATTCATGTTTAGGTGGATAGTAACATTTTAATAATATCTTGGGCCTGCAAAAATATGAGAAGTTAGAAGGAAATTAATCTTTGTTGTTCCCAGGTAAATCTCTTGAGCCACTTTTTTTACTTTCTGCAAACAAAAATAATCCTAAATTTCCTTTTCCACTAAGCTGATTTCTGACAGTTCAAAGCATCCACATTTCTGTTGGGACAAGAAGCCCTGCCATGCAGAGATTTTTGGTGGTAGATTGTGGATCTTAAGGCGGTGGAGAAGGAAGCCTAGCTCTGTGAAACTATTCACTGACATAAGATTCCACACAAAAGGCTTGCTAAGGCTGCAAATTTGCCTTAATTGGCAGCTTTATAGTTAATCCCAGCTCCCAAGTATCCAAAATAGTAAGCAAAAACTATGTGCTTAAACAGCTCTTGGGCATAGTTGTGTCTTGTGGTAACTCTGCAGTATTGCAGATTTACTCTGTAAACTGTGTAATCTGCAGAAGATGGAAAACCAAGCTGGAGCATTCAGCTCCCATACCCAGCAAGGATATGTCTATGCTTTTTTTATTGTAACTTGTGTTTCAGGCCAAACCTGTCCATTGTCACCTTCTGCCACTGAACCGTGTCCCCTATTCCTTTGCAGATCCCTTCCAAGAAATGTTGTCCCCTCTTGAGGATGTCCTGTGTGGACATGCTGCTAGCAGAGGGAGGGACTAGCTGCGGAAAGGTGGGAAGCCAGGAGGTGGGGTTTGTTATTGGGCATCTTTTGTGCTTGAGACATGTAGGGTGCAATTGAGTTTAAAATTTATTTCAACCAGGGGAAGAAGCTGCACAGTGAGCGAACAAGGCTGGGATCCTATCAGGAAACTTGGCAGAGCTTTTAGGGTCAGGCTGGTTGTACAACTGAAGTATTGCAGTTTGAAAATATAAAAATAATTTTGTTTTGTCTTTAAAGAAAATCAGGGGTCTTGATCAATCTTTGATAAATTCTCTGCAAACGTGATCTTTTGTCCTAACTAGTTCATTTCCACATATATTTTTTTAATTTACTGGGAAAAAAAAATCAAATGGTACGTGTGGTTATAAGAATCCAATTCTTTTCACTCGTCACTGCCCCCACTAGCTTTTTCGTCACTGACTGGACTGTACGTCTGGGTAGGGTGACTAATTACTGAGCGGAGACCTGCTGGCTGTCAGCTCCTTTGAAAGCCCCTGGCAAGTAACTACTGATTTGCAAACTGTTGTTGCACACTTCCTCGGTGTGGTATGAAACAGCTTAACTGAAAACAAAATCCTGAACTATCTCCTTTTTTTTTTTCTCTGATGGTTTAGCACTGCTGTCAGATTGGAGAAAAGGAAACTTATTTGTTCAGATTTCTTCTTTTATACACTTTCACCTTCCGCTGCAGGTTGGCTCTGTCTCTGTAGGTGGCACTTTTTTAGTTATTGCATCTTTGGCTCTTTGTGTGTATTTATGTAATAGTGTTACGGTGCTATGGACAGTTGTGCCCTGAACTGTTTGCTCCTGGAAAAGAGCCTTTATTTTATATCTGAAGAGTCTTTTTTCCCTTTTTTCCAAGCCCAGGCTCTGCCCAGGCACACAGCCTGCCAGCACCTACCAGAGCTGGGAGGCTGCACCAGCAAGGACTTCAGCTAGCTGTTAGGAAAAACTTTTTAATAGTAGGAAAATGAAGCATTAGATGGCTCATCTAGGGAGATTATAAAGTTTCTATCACCAAGGAGTTAAAAAAGAATTCAGATAAGCAATTGTCAGATGCAGGTAGAGATAAAAGGCAACTTAAATTACCACTGGACCCCTTCCAGCTGTAGGATTAGGAGGTCAGTGGGCTGGGGCTCTCTGAAACGTTCCTATTAATAATGAGCAGTTGCTTCAGAGACTTGTCTGATGAAGACATCTCTCTGCACTACCGGTCAGTTGAAAAGGATTCGGGAAAATATCAGGTGCTTTCAAAAGGTATTTCAAAGTAAATGCTGGCATGCTAGATATCCTAAAGATCACTAGAGAGAAAATGGCATCAGCAGAGAAAAGGATTAAGATATATGAAAAATGCTCAGCAACGTTGAGATTCACTCACTCAGCTGCAGGGAAGAAAATAATTCAAATGAATACCTGTATCTACTTATAATTCAGATTAAATTTTCAGAGCTATTAGAATTCACTAAGGATGAATCAAATTTGCTGAGAAAACCTAATACGAAATGATAAGCCAGCTTCTGCCCTGTTTATTTTTAAAAATAATATAGAAAGCAATACTGTCAGTATAAAAATAAGAAGTGTTTCCAATTAGACGAGTGTTGCATTTATTATTGAAAAATTCAAAATCAAAGTATTTTTCTCCTGAGTTTGGTAAACTTTTGGTTCCACAGTTACTCATATTTCTTGAGAAATAGTCTGGTTTTAGCCTCTGGGAACCATTTTTCTCTCTGCCTCATGGATGTCCCCAGGTTGGGTTTCTTGGTTCTGTGAGGACATGGCACCCTTGCAAGGGGATCATTCTATTGATGGGCCAGAGGAAATACCCATTTAATTCCTGAGGTTTAATTCCTGAGGTCTGGCCTTCCAGCAGACTCTGATGAAAATTATGTGGTGTTCAAAGGTACAATATTTGGAGACGGCGGCGTTGCTGGGTGGACAGGGGGCTGCTGGGGTCTTTTTGAAACATGGAACACAGCTGAGTTTGCACCACCAGAGCCATGTGTAGGAAGGCACTATGAAGAGTGACTTTTCTGCCTCATTGACAGAGGAAAGTTGGGTTATTTATGACTTTTTTATAGTAGTGTGGAGGGTTGGCCTCGGCCAGCAGGCAAGCACCCAGGGCAGCCGCTTGCTCACAGCCCCTGCAGTGGGACGTGGAGGAAATAGGAAGAGCAAAAGCAGTGGAGGTAAAGACAGGATGGAGGTAAAGACAGAGAGATGACTCACCAGTTCCTGTTGTGGGCAAAACAGACTCATTGTGGGGAATTCAACTTAACTGAAAACAGTTAATTACTGATTCGGGTAGTGAGAAACATAGATGACAAACATAAAATACTTAAGGAAAACACCTTTCCTCCGCCTTTCCCCCGCTTTTCCCAGACTGAACTTCACTCCAACATCTTCTCCTTCATTGTTGTAGGTCCCTTTGGTGAGGCAACGGCGGTTCAGGAGGTTGGGGTCTTTGCCACTCTTTGCTCTTCGCTCTTTTCTGCGTCTCCCTCCTTACTTGTCTCCTCTGCTCTGGTGTGAGGCCTCCATGGGCCATGGTCCCTTCAGGTTGTTCACCTTCGGGGGTGACTCTTGCTTCCTGAAAGCGATGTTGTGTGCTGTCCTGAGTTTCCACTGCAAAATGCTCACTCTGGGCTCAAGCTCTTTCAAACATGAGTTAGTGAAGAAAGAGTTTTCTTTAAGGGAACTGGAAACCGTGCAATTTTTGGTACCAGCATGATTAGCTCCATGGCTGATTAACCACTTGCAGTGTTGGTCCCTGCGGGTCCTTGGGTGGTGATATGGCAAAAAAGACATCAGCCAACATGAACAGGATCCCTCCTCATGCACTGAATTCCAGCTGGAAGTTAAAATCAGATATATTTTATAATTTTTCTTTCTTATGATAGAAATATTTTTTATTGTAAAATTCAAGATGCGATATTAGTATCTTAATTTACATTATTTTAGAAATTTATCCCTCAACCTCTGATTATAGTATTTATATAAAATTAAGGTTGGTCAGAGATTGGGGTCCTTGTGATTACAGACAGCTGAATTTCATTCTTGTGCTTGTATAAATGTTTGTGAGACAAACGGGGTTGATCTGAACAGAGGAATGATGAGATTTCTATTATGTGCATTCAAATGATAGTTGTGCAGGCTCAGGTGGTGAAGGCAATGCCCTGCTGCAGAGGGGAAAATAACATTTGCTGTGGGAGGGAGATGTCTGCAGTAGATGTCTCTATGCATAATGTAGATGAGATGATCATGTTTCAGAGTAAAATGTCTAGCCTTGGGAACACAAGTTCAGGCTGAAAATACCAGGGAATTTCACAAGGAAGATGGGATATTGCTGTTTTTGAGGAGAATTCTAATCTGATTGTTTTTCTTTTTTTATTTTTATAGGGATTCTTTCAACCCTGGGAAATGGGTATGTTATTTTTATGTCCTCAAAGCGAAAAAAGAAGTTGAGACCTGCTGAGATAATGACTGTTAATTTAGCAGTGTGTGATCTGGGCATTTCAGGTAATTTCATGTCTTATTTTCACTCATTTTTACTTTCCCACTATTCTTTCTGGCAGCAGCAAGAGTCAGTCCTCCGGAAGTCATGGGGAGCCCAAAATGTCTTTTGCTCTATTATTTACATATAAATAAGAGAGAAGGATAGAAAACAACATTCCTGAACAACTTGATGGAAATAAATGAAAAGTACAGAGGAAAAAATAGGGTTGGATTTAACAGTCAGGCAAAACTCTTGTTCACCCCAGCACTGGGCAGGTCTTCAAAGACAGCTCCCATGTGCATCCTGGCACAATAACCACAAAATAGCTCAGCATTACTGTTGAAGAAAATTATGTTTTCTTGCTGTAGGGTGCAACAGGAGGGATGCAGTTACCTCAAAAATGAGTATTTAGCCAAATATGACTGGGAAGGGGCATGAAGAGAAAGAATCGGAAAATGCCAGTGGCCATCAGCCTATCAAACCCAATAATTTTCTCTCTAGTGACTGCCCTCTTTTATCTGTGGGTCAGGAAAATAAGCGTTTGTGTCAATCTATAAAGTAAGAGCAACATCAGCCAGCTGGGGAGATTTTTATTTCAACCTGTACTGGGTCTGCGTGGCAAGGTTTTGGTAGCAGGGGGGCTACAGGGGTGGCTTCTGTGAGAAGCTGCCCCATGTCTGATAGAGCCAATGCCAGCCGGCTCCAAGACGGACCCACCGCTGGCCAAGACTGAGCCCATCAGTGATGATGGTAGCACCTCTGGGATAACGTATTTAAGAAGGGGGAACAAAAAAACAATGGCACAATTGCAGCTGGAGAGAGGAGTGAGAATATGTGAGAGGAACAACTCTGCAGACACCCAGGTCAGTGAAGAAGGAGGGGGAGGAGGTGCTCCAGGTGCCGGAGCAGAGATTCCCCTGCAGCCCGTGGTGAAGACCATGGTGAGGCAGGCTGTCCCCCTGCAGCCCATGGAGGTCCATGCTGGAGCAGATATCCACCTGCAGCCCGTGGAGGACCCCACGTCAGAGCAGGTGGATGCCCGAAGGAGGCTGTGACCACATGGGAAGCCCGTGCTGGAGCAGGCTCCTGGCAGGACCTGTGGACCTATGGAGAGAGGAGTCCACGCTGGAGCAGGTTTTCTGGCAGGACTTGTGACCCCATGGGGGACCCACACTGAAGCAGTCTGTTCCTGAAGGACTGCACCCCATGGAAAGGACCCACTCTGGAGCAGTTTGTGAAGAACTGTAGCTCGTGGGAAGGACCGATGTTGGAGAAGTTCATGGAGGACTGTCTCCCATGGGAGGGACCTCACAGTGGAGCCAGGGAAGAGTGTGAAGAGTCCTCCCCCTGAGGAGGAAGGAGCGGCAGAGACAACGTGTGATGAACCGACGACAACCCCCATTCCCTGTTCCCCTCTGCTGCCTGGGGGGAGGAGGTAGAGAAAATCGGGAGGGAAGTTGATCCCAGGAGGAAGGGAGGGGTGGGGAGGGAGTGTTTTAAGATTTGGTTTTTATTTCTCATTACCCTACGCTGATTAGATTGTTAATAAATTAAGCTAATTTTCCCAAGTTGAGTCTGCTTTGCCCGTTACAGTAATTGGTGAGTGATCTCCCTGTCGTTTATCTCGACCCACGAGCCTTTTGTTATATTTTCTCTCCCCTGTCTTGCTGAGAAGGGGGAGTGATAAGAGCGGCTTTGGTGGGCACCTGGCGTCCAGCCAGGGTCAACCCACCACACAGCCCCACAGCCTGGATGGCATGGCATGAGAGAAGGGAGCTTTGGAAAGGTTTACACAAAGTTGCAGAGTCAAAAGCCTTTAGAGATCATTCCTTTGGCTCTTGACATGCGTCTCGTTCAGCTGCTTATAGCTACATGCAAATGTAGGGGGAGGACTGAACGTCTTTTAGAAAAGGATGTTTTGGATGGCAGACAATCCAATGCGCCTAAAGGCCTGATGTGACCCAGCTGACCATGGGTTCTCCGCAGTGCAATATAAATGACAGTATGTTCCCACGCTCCCAAAGTCATCTGTCCCCTATGTGTTGCATATACCAGGACCCCTGCCCCCAGCTCCAGTACACGCTTTTCCTGCCCTCGTCTGTGCCGAACATTTTTGCCTTCATCCAAATGCCTAAAATAGCACTGAACAACATAAAATGATGTGTCCCAGCCTCCCAAAACCAAAGCTCATTTTGGTCTCACTGCACACAGCCAAGGAGCTGCTCACCCCCTCAACTTCCAGTAATTTTGATGCCTCTTGGTGATCTGTGAACATGGTTTTCTGAAGGAGATACTTCTGAATTCAGCAGAAGAAAGGTGTTAGTATAAATGTCTCTGGTCTGCTACCATACAAAGAAATTCCAGTGATTTCTTTGGTATATCTGCCACAGAGACACTATTTCCGTATGATTCTATGATTTCCATCTTGCAGCACTTAGAGGTGAAGAAAAAAAAATAACGTTTTTTGTCTCTTCTGTGATGCTCCCATCTCCTTTGTGACCTAAGAGTCTGTCTTATTTTATAAGGCTCATATCTGACTCCAGTGAGAGTCACTCCGACGAGACAGAGTGTTTCAGGAGAATTTCTGTAGCTATAGATTTTGAATGCAAACAGATGTCTCCTAACCATGTAAGCTATATGTCCCAACCATACAAACTACAGATTGTTTGGGAGCCCTCTTAGCATGAGGGCTGCTAATTTGTCTGTTAAGGTCTGTCATCAACATACCACTTGGTCAGCTTGTCTTCCATGGGCATCTTAATCTATCTGTGTGTTTAAGTTTTGTAATTAAAAGTAATTGTGATTGGCACAGCCATGCATGCTTTTTCTCCCTTCTTTTTTTCCTTTTATGTTTTTTTTTGTTAATGAAAGATGTTGACTCAAGAAAAGTGATGTGTTGTGTCTGTTGGGCTGATTGAAGTGAAGATGGAACTTTTTCCAAAATCTTCATATTTCACTCCACTTGTCTTGGCACCTTGCTTAGGAAACGGGTTCTGCCATGGTCCTGCTTCCTGCAGATTTCCACAGGGTGGCACCAGCCACTTGTTCAAAACTGCATCAGGCTCATTTTGCACTGGCATCATGCTCCAAGCCCTGTGCCACTGAAGAGAAATTTGATTTTGTGCAAATAAATGTTTCAGCTTTTAGAGCTGGCAATGATTTATATGAGTAAAGTTGCTGACTCTTAGCATATATCCTAGACCTTGCCATATGTCATGTTTTTCTTGAAACCTTAATCACTGGGGTCAGCTTCTGCTTGAAAAATTAAAGTACATTGCTTCTGCTCAGAGAAAAGCACGTAATATATTGACCTGAGCACAACCTTCAGGCTCAGGCAGAATTTTCCTTATAGGCTTAGGCTAAAGGAAAAGAATCCCAAAATACCTTGTTTAAAAATAAGTCTCATTTTGAAGGGTTTTCAATCATGATGCTTTTGGCATAGAAAATGGAGCAAAGGCCATTTTCTGCAAGATTTTGTTTTGGTAGAAATATTTTAATTTTCTGTTAAGAATGAAAACAGAGTGTTTAGTTTCACATCAGTTTGTTCTGAAATGGAATATTTTTGGGAACAATCCAAAATATTTTTCTACAGAACACTTCAACAAAATAGAGACTTTTGTCTTGACTTCTATGTATAGGTTACCTTGTGGGAATTGCAAGACCATTTTTGCCTTCTTTATAAACCAATTCACTGAACTTCCATGACATTACAAACAGTGCGGTTGAGCCAGGGAAACTAGCCCAGGGCAACTGCGATGCTTTCAACTCCTTGAGGTGCTCTGTGCAGGGAGGAATACAGTCACAGGAAGGTGGAGTTCGATATTTAATGTTGTTTGAATGTTGCAGTTGAACTGTTCAGGCCTTGGAGCATTTCAGGTCAGTCTGGTAAGTAGAAATGAAGGATTTGGAAAACATGCTGTTGTTCCTAGGTTGTCAATTTTTGAGTTTTCTGTTCCATTAAAGTTGATTTTTTTGTTTGTGCAGTTTGAGACAAAAAAAAAATAAAATCAGGAAGTGGAGATTTCCAACTAGAAAATTACAATTTCCAAACTTTCTCATTTTCATGATACTTACAAAGAATATGAATAATGCTAATCTGTTTTAAGGGGAGAATGGAGCAACATATGACCGAACTTCACTTCTTCCATAATGCACCACCCACTTTTACAAACGGAGAAATGAGCTAAGGTGCCACTAGGACAAAGTCTCCAAAATAGTTAGGTATTTCCCTTCTGTTTGGGAATGCTTAAAACTTTTTAATATCTGCAGCCAGCTGACTTGCTGAGAGTCACCAAGGAAGAGTGTTGTATGGACAGGAGCTGAAACCACTTCTGCAGCTCAAGTCCATGCTGCATCCATAACACCATCTTCCTTGCTAACCTAACACTTTACCACAGTATGCATCCTACTGTTGGGCCTTGGTAGGTTTGCAGAAGTCTTCTTTGAAGGCAACTTTCTTTATCCTGTCTTTGAAGACACTCAATTGATTATAGGGATGTAGCCTAACAAGATCTGTGCCTGTTTCAAACCCAGACTCACCCATCACCCGTACTGTTTACATACTGGCATGTGTTTGCATGTGAACTTAACACATACTCTGAAGTTTTCATAATGGCAAGAGCTTGCACATGCTCAATACCAGAGTATGGGTTTACTTCTGGTTCATGTGGTCTGCAGTAAAGCACCTGTTTCCAGTCATTCTGCAGGCTTGGCTCATCCTACCACGGCATAGATGCGAGGGGATCTAGCTACAGCTGTCTTAGGCTCCGTCCTATTGATGGAGGGCACGCAAGTCGTCACATCTGTTGTGCTTGAAGCCCTCTTTCCATGTTGCAGAGTATTTTTACTGGTATTAGCTTTGGGCAAAGGAGAGGGTTTACTTTTCTGAAAAAGGGTGGTTTTATCAGTGATGGATTTTATCAGTCAACTGGCATTCTTTTCTCCTTTTGAAGTTGTAGGAAAACCCTTTAGTATCATTTCCTTCTTTTCTCACCGCTGGGTGTTTGGATGGATGGGCTGCCGCTGGTATGGATGGGCTGGTTTCTTCTTTGGCTGTGGGAGCCTTATTACCATGACAGCTGTCAGCCTGGATAGATACCTAAAAATCTGCCACTTGTCTTACGGTAAGAAAGAAAACTATATTAATTGACTATAGAAAAACTACATTAAGTGATATAGTTTTCTAGACTGAAACACGTAAGCTCTTCAGAATGCTTTTGTTAAATATATAGGGGAATACAGAGATAAGAGAAACATATTTGCATGATCCAAGTAATCCCAGCTAAATTTGTATTGCTGGACATACCACCTTCGCTGTTGTCTCTCTGCTGTCTGCTTAAGCCATGAGTTTTAGTAATCACTCATAGATAAATCACTTTGTGTCTATCAAGGCCTATTAACATTAAAAGATGCAAGTATTGTACATATTGCAAGGTCTTACGGACCAACACACAAAAGTATTCCTTATCAGATGCCTAAATTCCTTTAAGATATGTGGCAAGCTATTTAAAACATCTAAAAGATTTGGATGTGCAATAGGTCATAATGTGATATCGTCTCTCTGATGTGGAGATGGAACCTGAGAGGATGAAATGAATTTAGCAATGAAAGCTGTTGTCACCATATCCATCAATATCTTATATCTTTTGAATATGATGTATTATATGCTTTATTCTTTCCAATTAAAAGATGTCACAGTTTAGAAAATATGTTTTTCTTGCTTTGGAAGGGACTAACTCCCCAACAGAAAACAGGGAATACTCAAGGTGACTTTACATGTAAGAAACACCTTGCCCATGTGACTTTAGGGACATACAACAGATTTCATTATAATGACATATAATATCAATCATGTAATGTTAAGTTATAAGAAATGTTTGCAGCTAGGAAGTGTAAGTAAGCCGGTCTGTCCCACAGCTGAGCGTGCTATCAATTAAAAGCTGTGGTACTGCGCTAAGGTCTGCTATCATCGATCCTGGCACGTCCATTTTTCCTTAAATGTGAGAGCAGGGAAGGTCTCCTTAGCTGAGTTTTAAATACACCATTCACATTAAGCAGGATTTCAGTTCTTTCTATAAAAGTCTTATTAAAATAATTCAGTGGCAATCCAAATCATAGACAATTTCCCACAGACTTGGTGAGCTGAAGTAAATATTTCATGTCTGGCTACATTCACGCCGTGAGCTCTGGTATTTAGTATGACATCTTAATTCAAGAGAGACAGAATATTTCAAAACCTTTTTTCTCAAGGGCTATCTGATCATGGTTGTCCATACAAAATGAGGGAAAGCAATAAACATATTTAGCATGTTCAGTCTAGGTGGTTAACTTAGCCATTTTCTGCATAAGGCCTAAATCAGTCATCAGGAACCTGGAGCACCTGACTATATACCTAGACTTTCATTTTGCTCCAAAAGCAGCAACTGTTTTTTTGGTTTTGGCTTTTTTGGGTTTTTTTTTTTTTGGTAATAGGTTGCTATGGTTTGACAATAGCTGTGAAAATAATGTCGCTCTTTTAGCACTCACGCTGAACACAACAAACCACCTCTCTGTCTCTCAGCCATTGTGCTCAAATACATCATTTGTCAGTGTTCATTTTCCTTCCAGTGATCTGGAAACCTAAAATCAGCTGGGGAAGGGACACTGGCCACATCCAAATTACAGTGGTTTCTTTGCTTTGGTTTTCTTTTAAGTCATTCTCAAACCCTGAAGAAAGCTCCTCAATGTCAGTGGATGGGGAGTGAAAATAGGTGAGCGCTTCCAAGGTGGAAGGAGTTGTTATAATACCATAGTCTGAATTTCAGCATAAATCGTAGGTTTTAACTTGTTAGTCCTATCTGAATTCAACATGTTGAATATAGGTGATGATGGAAAGCTTGTAAACTGAAGCTTTTTCTAGATGAATTAGCGTTGTATGCAGGATGAGCAGAGAGACAATATTCCACCCCACAACTCCAGGCATGCCATTAGCATTTAATAGAAAAAATGGGCAAGGATACATGAAAACACCTATTACAAATACTTCTGACAGTATGCATGTGGTGATTTACTGTACTGGAAAAGAATGACAAGGTAAAAATAAATCTTGGATATGTTATTTCCTCTGTAAAGCCTTGTCTTTCAGTCACTTGGGTTAATAATTTATGTTGAGAAGTGTCCTGAGATCGAACTTCAGCAAGTTAATATATGACAGGAGGAATAGGAAATAACGTAAGTTACATTATACAGCTGCAGCTAGTGAGCCTTCATACTGAATAATGAAAGGCTGAGTTAAACACTTAGTCTTTCATGTGGGTTAAACCTCCATCCCATCTGACCACACACTATGAATACACCTTTACAGACCACAAAGCAATTTTCAAAATTACTAGACAAGGTTTCCACGATTGTTGCTGAGCTAGTTGTTTGGATTGCTTTTGTACGGACACTTCTAGGTTGTAAATCGTCACAGCCTAAAGTAAAGATCTGAAATAAAGTCAGGTGGAGCCCTCCAGATGAGTGTGCATTTCTCTTCATGAGGTACAATGTGAGCTGGGGTGGCTAGCGCAGAGGTCGCTATCGATACCTGGAAAGAGGCGAGATGAACCCTACCGAGTTGTTGTCAAACAGCCAAGCAAACTCTTACTGCATGTGTAGAATGACACATTCGATTGTACCAAATACATATGGACCTGAACTTGTAACTCTTGAATTATCTTCCAGGTACCTGGCTTAAGAGACATCATGCATTTATCTCTCTGGCAGTAATCTGGGCCTATGCTACGTTCTGGGCTACAGTGCCTTTTGCTGGTGTGGGGAGCTATGCCCCCGAGCCATTTGGGACCTCCTGCACTCTGGACTGGTGGCTGGCGCAGGCTTCGGTGGCTGGGCAGGCTTTTATTCTGAGTATTCTTTTCTTTTGCCTCCTGTTCCCAACTGCAGTGATTGTGTTTTCCTATGTCAAAATCATTTTAAAAGTCAAATCATCCACCAAAGAGGTTGCTCACTATGATACCAGGATTCAGAACAGCCACATACTTGAAATGAAGCTGACCAAGGTAGGCAGGAAGATTTAACTCAATTTGCTTTGTCGGGTCTTAAAAGCGGGCTTGGAGAACTTCAACCGTATGCTCTCCTATGCTGAGCGATAGTACAATGCTCTGAAGGTGGTTCTTTCAGCTTTCTTCTCCGTTACTGTCAAGATGGGAAAAGGCAGGAGTTGAAACATAATTTTGTGATTAGGGCACTCGAGTCCCTGAGATCGTGATTCAGTCTGAAGCTCTGCCACAGCCTTCCTGTGTGACCTTACACAAGTCACATCATCTCTCTGTGGCCCTGTTCCCCATCATAAAACTCCTTTTGCTTACAGAAACAGCTGTAAAGAAATATTTTAAGGCATTCGAGGTACCCAGGAATTATAATAGGAAAACAGATAAAAAGCAGATTATTATTGTAGCAGGGAAATGCAACTTTCAGACAGCTTACATTTCTCTGTTAATGAAGATATAAAGCAAAGTCAATCCTGTGATATTGTAATTGTCTTTATGCAAATAATTTATCATTTAGGTTCAGCCATGAGCTGCTGATAAAAATACACTCAAGTGATAAAATTAATTTGCCATCTCAGACCATATCTTATTTCCCTTTCTGATTGAATCTATTTTCTGTTTGGCAATGGTGACAGCCATGATCCTCGCTGATACTGGTTATTGTGCCAGGAAATCTCTCAGAATAAAAACTTGTACTGAACAAAACCAGATTCCTTAATTGTAGAAGATTCACCAGCCTCTGTAAGGCATGCCAAGAGGGAGAAAAGCAACATCTTTTGCTTGGCTGATCACATTTTATTACATTTTTTGGGAGTTGAACTGGAAGTTATACAATAAGTGACATTATGTCTAAATGTATTGGAGAATCTCAGCTAGCTGCCTGTATGGTCAGTGCTGCCAATCCAGCTGGTAAAACTGTACTTGCCTTTAAAAAGGGATCCTTCAATATGGTACTGTTTCATGGTTATTCAGCACCTTTCCTTTGAAGAACAATGGAAACTTTTGATTTGAGGTTGCAGGTTTATTTTTGCCATATTGGAGGGATCATGTAAAACTCCAATGTGGTCTGAGTCAAAACACTAGTAATTGTCCCTTCTGTCGTGGGTCTACAGTGGAGAACATAATGTTGGGATAGATATAAATATGGAAAATGAGTCTCCATCATAACCCATTTAACTCCACAGAACAATTTATAACAAACAGTCTGTGTTCGAGATCCTTGGCTCACACACACTGTTTCTTCGGTGACAGACAACAAAAAAAAGCATAAAAGCATGAAGTTTCCCTGAAAATAATATTACCATCAAGATGTGGAACCAAAGGATCCACAAAAGGTTATGCAATATCCAAAAACCTTGTGCTTTCTGATGATTTTTTGTTGTAATCCTGCTAATTGCCTTATTCCAAGTAAGTGCACATGTACTACTATCAGTCTGGATGCAGTCATAGTCTGTCAATGGCAGCAGTATAATGGCATATGTTCTTTAGGATGTATTATTGCATAATGTCATTTGAAGCTATATCAGGCTGTGACCGAGTGCAGACAGGCTGGTTCAGGTAAAGTATATAAATCACAAAATTTAGCCCCAAATAGTTTTTCTTTAATATTTATACTAAACATTCCTATGGCTACATTTCCTCCTGTTATAAGGAAGTCCTTTTCTCATTTATCAAGACTATAACCTAAATGTTTGGTAGAAATTTGCTTTTTAAAGCATCTACAGATTCTAATGGAGTACAAAATCCATGCTATGGGTTAGGAGAAAGAAAATTACACATTGTGCTAGCATTCTCACTCTCAGTTAAATTCCCAATAGTTTCAATTCTGGCTTACCCAGGTAAAATACAGCCTTTTTTTTAATCTACTGGAGGGGGTAAACCCAGAGACTTGACAGCTCAAGCCTTACTGAATGACTTTATGCCTGCTTGTTCCATATTTGTCTTGAAAGGGATTCAAAAGATTGGCATTTTTCCAGACAGATAGACCATAACCCCCTCCTGGGTGCAGGCAGAAGACAAACTTAGTATGGCAAAACCCTTCTTCCTTCTGTTACCAAGGCCACCCTCATGGCAGGTTATTGGTCCCGCTGGGTTTTGACACCTTCTCCATGGGACATCAGCACAACCTACAAGAGAGGAAGAAGCCCTGCATTGGATCAGGGTGTTGCAAACTCTTCTCTTTTCTTCTTTTCCTAATTTCCTTTGCTTTTGCCTAGGTGACTGGTGCTGGGTGATATCGAAGAAGGAGCTATAGTAGATATAGTAGATATAGACAGGAATATACCCTCCCACATACCATCAGGACCTCCTTTAGTCCTGGAAACTTCTTCAAAGACTTTGATTCTATGAACTTTGGAATCTGATTTCAAAGGACCCAGAATCTGGAAGACTTGCACTTAACTATTTTTTGGTTTTGTTTTCCCAGTGCATGCTTCTTTCATTCTTGAATGGAAAAGAGACTGGGTTCCTTTTTGACAATCTGAGGACTATTTGGTTGGAAGAGGCTATAGAAGTGAGGGGCTCTGCAAATAAGCAACAAAAAACCCCCAAACAACAAAGAAAAACCCTATAGGAAATGTTTCCAGTTTAACCTGCATTCATTTCAAAGATCTTGCTACGATTTTCAAAAACTTTCACAGTACTGTGTTATATATTATCCTAAAAAAGAAAGCCTGTATGTTTTTAAAGGACTCTCCTCCTTAAAGAATTTAAATTTGATGTCAAAGAATTATTATTTCCTGAGATCTCATTTAGTTTCCTCATGTTTAACCTGACCTTATAGCATTTTTAAAGGTCTGCAATAACAGACTCATTAACTGCTCTGTGTCAGGTGAAAGGAAAACAGGAGCTAGATAAAGAGAAGAGAAATGCGTGACAGCTTTTGTTCATATTGTAAATTTATCTGAAGCGAGTTACCATTTTTCTTTTCCATTCTGTTGCGTGTTCCCTTGCGTTCTGCCTAGCTCTGTGCTGTGCTGTCTAACTCTGCTAGATTAACTTCTTTCTCTCTTTTCTTTTTTCCTCTCACAAGGTGGCAATGTTGATTTGTGCAGGGTTCCTCATTGCCTGGATCCCTTATGCTGTGGTCTCTGTGTGGTCAGCCTTTGGACAGCCGGATTCAGTTCCCATTCAGTTTTCAGTGGTACCAACTTTGCTTGCAAAGTCAGCGGCCATGTACAACCCAATTATTTACCAGGTCATCGATTGTAAGTTTGCCTGTTGCCGGTCAGGTGGATTGAAGACACTGCAGAAGAAGAGCTCTTTGAAGAAATCAAGGTAATTCTTTTGAGAGCTAGGATATCTTTAAGTACACAATGTTCCAAAAATGTGCCAAAATAAGATCTACCAAGAGTCACAGCTCTTTGAATCTTATTTCTTGTTTTTGACTATGACCTGTCTTTCTTGCCATGGAAATTTGTAACGTGACTCTAGGTGTCAAAAGAGAGGCAAGGAGATGGTTCTTACTTTTAGATCCAGCTGCAAATCCATTCATATAGTTGGAAAAAAGTCCCATTGGTTTTTGGTGGGTTTTGGATCAGTCCTGTCCTCCTGTTCCTTTTCTTTCATGTCATAATATGGGTCACCTCCAGAAGGTGTTGGTGACCTCCATTGCCAGTGAAGTAAATGGGAGAGAATTGTGTTAATTCCTTATATAATTAACCTGTTAATACTATGCCTTTCAGCCACACAACTAGCAGGGAGAGACAGTACTTCCTTAATCACCCTGTAGGTACGACTCACACCAAAAAAAACCCCAAACAGACAAATCAAAGTGTAATAAGGGGTCATAAAAAGGCCTTTTTTCTAATTCTAACTTTCTGGCAAAATCTGTCCTGACCACCAGTGGAGTTCCTGGAAACACTAATTGTGCACTTGGAGGAAAAATGTTTCTAGTTCTGTCTTATGCCAGACAAATATCTTCTGTGATTGAACAATGAGATAATGATGGATGTTAATCTGACAGCGTAGACTGATAAAAAAGCCACAAATGCCCTACCACATATAAGTGACTGTGAACCCATAGAATTCCAGTAATTTGCTTCAAAACCCTAGAACATACGTGCCTCAGTATGTACTTATGAGAGGCATGAAGGCCCAGTTCATCATTCATATTATTCCCTTACCAGTTCCAGCATTTTTTGATGTATTGTTCAGAGTAAGTCAATATCTTGAGCTTCCACAGCTTCCCTTAGCAGATTATTCTGTAATCTTACACTCAGATTTATCTCATCTGCAGAACATACAGAGTTTATACATGTTGTGTTTGAGGTGCTGAATTTATAGTTTATCAAAAACCTGTCTGTAGTATTAGGCAAATGGGAGACAAATCCGAAGTAGCCTTCAGTGAATCTTTGGAGGCTGGATTTGTGCTTGACCTCCATGCTATCATTCCAAAGGAGGAAGGAGGTTTCACCTAGTCCCTCATGCTTAATGTACGCTGGCTTTCTTAGGCCTGCGCAGTGAACAAAATGATCTGGAAAAATCAATTCTCAGAATTAGGAACTTAATTGTCAGCTTGGTACGAACAAAATGACTGTTGTTCCTTCTTCTTCCCATAGGATGTATACCATATCTGCCCATAGAGACTCAACGGCGATGAACGAAACCCAGCTGGAAGTATGAAGGCTCATTTCACATAGGGCAAATGAAAGCCTGGTGACAAACAATCATGCTGTCTCAAGTTCCTCTTTCTGTAAATAAATTAAAACATGATGACAGTTTTATTTTACTCCCCAGTCCTATGTACAATGTAGTTCTTTCCATCCTGACTAAAATAGTGTAATTAGAGCTGGGCAAATATTTTAAGTTCTCAGTGGAAGACGAAACAGAGAAGATTCATATTTATAAAAATTTTTTATTCACTTCAGAGCCTTTAAAATATTCTTTTTTTTTTTTTTAGCACTAACAGAAGTGTTAGGTTGGACCATATTTTCCTTCACGGAAAGGGAAGAATTCACAAAAGCCAGTTTTAGTTTGCTAAAGCTAATCTTCTTAGATTCCTACTGCAGTCACTGGAGAACTGGAGCATGAGAGAAAGGGTTCCTTTGAGGATAATTCACAATCGGAGCTTCACTTCTCAGGGCGCCGAATCACCCATTGGAGAAACATTAGCCCACTCATTATCTCTTGTGAATATCTCTCCAACTCATGTCGCTACAAGCTATCTTAAAACCGCTTTGACTTCAGTCCTTCAATATTCAGAATTTTTTTTTTACTCAAGGCAAGATCAGCAGTGCCACACATACACCACAGATGGTCAGTGTTTGTGCATGAGGGGGGAAAGGCCTCTTGCTCAAATGCTAGTTTCATTTAAACAATTTGGAATCATGAATGACTTTGTACAAAAAATCAGAACCTAAGTGAAGTCAGCCCCATACAAGCCAAACTGAGCAAACCAATAGTTTGCACATCTTTTTACCATTCTCTGGCCAAAATTACAATGAAATGTGATGGCAATAAGCAGACAGGTTTGACTTCTTGAATGATAACTGACTTTTTTCACCTTGTATTTTATTTTTCACCATTCTGTATGAGATCACAATTTAATATAAAATGGCAAATCCTTCCTCAATCCTAAGCATGAAACCAGACTCAAAACTAGTGAATTAATGAGAAAGGTTACAGCATAGGTAACGAAGAAGTCTTTCTCAAGTGCAGTTGTATCCAATTTTTGAACACTAAGCCCTGGAAGGATGAGGATTAGAAATGATTTAGGACAATGACAGTCCTACTAAAACAAAGCTTGTAAGTACCTAATACACTCAATAGAAAAACAATGTGCCTTGAAAAGACCTGCAGAGTAAGGCAGCCGAAATAGTTGCATTGGATCTGAGCCGTAATTATTCCCACTCTCTTCTTTTTCTTTTTTGGATTTACCCTAAGCTAGAGGCATCACTACAGACCAAAAATTAGCAGTCCAGCAAATTTTTAATGCTTAAAATAATGATTTTGATGTTTGTATGCCATTTCTTTGGGAAGAATATGACGCTATAAAAAAGAAGTTAATTGCAAATCAAAGAGTCTCCCACACAGATTTGTGTTGACTGTTAATTAAAAAAAGAGAAAGTTATGAGGGTTAAAGTTTTCTTCTGAATTGTTCCTTTAAGGAAAGAAAGCATTTATGAAAGAGTTTCCATTATTTTCCTGTTTAACATTTAATGGTGCTTTTTATCATACTGTTATTTCACAATTGTGTTTAACATGCATTCCCTGCCATACTGAACTGAACTTCTTTTGTAGCTGATCTGTAGTGATATTAATCTTGTTTTATACAATAATATCATAAAGGTTTAAAATAATCTGATGTGTATTGGCATTTCCCAGCACTCCCATTCTGCAGTGCAAACAGTTGCTATTTTCTCAAATGATATTCAGACAATGTAGCAGAAGTTGAATTTTGTTGAATTTCCTAAGCTTAGTAGAAGAAAGTACTGCTTTCTCCTCTGCAATATTTTAGCAAAAGAAGTTTGAATAAATAGTAGGAGAACTCACAGAGGTACAGGGAGTTGCCATGTTACCTATACAATGTTTTGTGCTATTTTTTCCCAAGAAGCTGAGTTCTTCCACTTCTACAGACCTTTCAGTATAAGGCAAGTTTATTTCTTGACTACGGTTGTAAGTTGTGCCCAAGAATTGATCCAGAACAGAAGGCATCCTTTACAATGTTTCCAGATTCGGTGATGAAGCCATTAACAATCTTCCCTCCATTTTCCTGCAGCTTTTATTCCTTTCTTCATCCAGGCAAACTTTGGTTGGTATCTATAGAAGTTTATTGTAACTGAGGTCTGATGTAAGGCAGACATACGGTGGCCCTATAAATGCAGATTAGTTGGAGCAGAGCTGCTGGTAAGACTGAAGGAGTTGCCCACTAGTCTGGCCAGATTTCAGGGTAGATCAATTCACAGTCTGTGCATGAACCCTTCCTGTAATTTCAACTGGGGAAGCGTTTCTCTTTACTTTTTAAAATTATGTAGTCTCTTCGAAATTGCTGCTGGCTCATCCCAGAAATGGATACATACTTGTGGTAGGGCTGAATTTTATATTCTTACAGACTAAAATATTTTTGGATTTCACTATAGGGAATGTACTAGACCCATGTGCTGCCTAAATAGGTCAGAGGTTTAGTAAACTCTAAACATGATTTTCCAGAATCATGATAAAAATGTTTCATATGATTTGTTTAAAGATACTTATTTTTTATTCAGTACCATAATGATATTTGTTTGAAGACACATTTTTACTGCTACTGAATAACATCTTGCTCTGTAAGAAACGCTAGGACTCCAATTTGAGCAGGAGTTAGAGACACGTTTACAGTGAGCATGAGTTCAAGTGAAAGATGTTTTCCTGAATCAAGCAAGGCATAAACATTCAAGCATACAGAACTGTAATTTAAATGCAGAATCTGAACCTAAGAGCTCATGGATCTCATCCGATTCAGTACTAAAACAGAACCGGAGCACCTTCTTTGTACATCTGTATAAAGCAGATCATACAATTAGTTCATGCTCTGTTTGGGATCACAGCGGTAGAGGAACAAGCGGCCTTATTATGGATTCAAATTTTCAAGGTCAACTTTGAATTGAATTGAAGGCTGTAGCCTGATGGTTCAAAAGGTAATAATTTGCCACTGATGCTCAGGGCAGAGTTTTGTCCTCTCCATGTGTTGAGTCTGACAATTGATAATTATATAAAAGTGAGACATGTAACCTTGGTCTGAGGTAATCCAAAGACAGTGAATCTCTCACTTTCTGTTCAAGAAATCTTTTAAATGTTTTGCAAGATTCAAACTTATTTTGTTTTGTGACCTGAGCTTAGTCAAAGCACCAACAAAGTAAAACCTACTCAGTGTGATGAATGAGTAAGGAATACGACTCTGAAGGAAGATTTCTTTATTGCATTTTCAATATTTCAGCCCCCTTGTTATATTATGAAAGTCCCTTGTTTTATGTATTAACATTAAACCAAATGTTTTTCAATGAAAATAGTGCCATCAAGAATAATAGCTATAAATGAGAATCTTTTGTTATGTATCCTATGTGCACATTCAGACTGAGATGCCAAGAAGCAAAATATTACCTGAATTCACTGTCAGTGGCGTGAAGGAAATAATTGACACAGGTTAAGACTCCATTTCGATAATGAGCTGACCCAGACAGTAACATTGTCCCATTGAGATTAAGCCACTACTCCGTATTTCAAGGTTACAGACAGTGAAATTATGTGAAGCATGTGGATATGAAGAGTTTTAAGTTTGGTCATTTGCAGTCATAGATGAAGAATGCCTATAAACGTTTTTCTACAGGCTTTGAAATCTGTTGACAATGTAGAACTACCAAGATTTACAGTGCTTGAAGAGACGCTTGAAATAGGAGGATTAAGCAAATTTTTATGGCACTAGTTGAAAAAAGTAAAGCACTAAAATTGAAAGTTATGGTTGTGAGCTTTTGGAAGACAGTAGAGAGTGTTTGTTCATGCAGGTGAATGCAACTGTAGCAAAATTTATTTCTACACCTGTAATAATAAGGAAAAAAACCCAATCCAACAAGTGGTTTATTAAAAATATTTATGGCCTATGGTGCAAGATTGCAGCCAGCAGAAGATTTTTGGCTCTGTGGCATCCAAAGGGAAAGAGAAGACTGATGTGTCTTCACATGAAGAGAGCATGATTAATGAATTGACAGGCACAATGTTAGTGAATTGGATTCTTTCACAGAATCACAGAATCACAGAATCACAGAATGGTTGGGGTTGGAAGGCACCTCTGGAGATCATCTCACCCAACCCCCCTGCTTGAGCAGGTACACCTAGGGCAGGGTGCACGGGACTGTGTCCAGGTGGGTTTTGAATATTTCCAGAGAAGGAGGCTCCACAGCCTCTCTGGGCAGCCTGTTCCAGTGCTCTGTCACCCTCACAGGAAAGAAGTTTTTTCTCATGTTCAGCTGGAACTTCCTGTGTTCCAATTTGTGCCCATTGCCCCTTGTCCTGTCATTGGGCACCACTGAGAAGAATCTGGCCCCATCCTCTTGACACCCACCCTTCAGATATTTGTAAGCATTGATAAGATCCCCCCTCAGTCTTCTCTTCTCCAGGCCGAACAAACCCAGGTCTCTCAGCCTTTCCTCATAAGAGAGGTGCTCCAGTCCCCTGATCATCTTTATAGCTTTGGTGGAACTTTTCTCTTGGATAACTGTGTATGGACAATGTCTTTTGGAGGATGTCCCACCTCCAGTGTGCAGGGTGATCTTGGTCATGAGACTAAATCTGAATTGTTCTTAAATGGCCAGGCACTTAGTTCTTCTGTAATTCTACATTATTCGTTTTATGATTGTGTTTCTACCTCTTTTTCCGACCAGGGAACTTTCAGACACATCAGTCTGCATCCCTCAGGAAAGCTGCTTTGACATCTTTTTAGTTACTTTCCCAGCTCAGGATGTTCCCAAATGAGTCTTGCCCCGGGTAAGAAGCTCTTAATAAATAACGTACACCGCAAGACACATTTCTCTCCCTCCCCTCTCCCAAGACAGATGGATGATTGGCTGGTTTCCTCCACATCTGCATCTTTCCAAGTTTCACAAGTCTTTGTAGTTCTCCAGCCCCAAGGAAGAATATTTAACCATCTGAAACTACAATTTCTGGAGAGTTGTTGCTGAGCTTAGAACGTTGCAATGAAGGGAAGAGGTCTGTATTATCATCACCATGTTTACTTATGTTCTTGAGCCACTGTGCATCCCATACTGACCTTTCTCTTATTTACATGCTTTGCTTTTCAGGATGCCTTGTATTCCCCTTTACTTGGCACACGGTGCATACAGTGATAGGGCTATTTTTGTAATAGCCCAGCATGATCTTCACTTCCCCAGTTATGCCTCTGTTTCACTTTATAGCTGGTGGAGTGGGTCTTGGACCTGTAGGTCAGAACAAAATCTTTTGAAATACAAGGCTTAGTTACAGGGTTTCATGCTTTCAGTACTTGTGACCTTAAAGGATTCTTCACTAATCATGTATAATGAGCCTTTGTCATTGACTGACTGTAGTTTTGTGTCTCAAGTGGGTAGAGAAGAAAAACCTAGAACATGGCCACCTACTTTGTTAGGGATCTATTGTAAGAGAGACATTCTGTATCAAATCAGGTAACTGTGCAACATCTGGATGAAAGATACTAATAAATAGCAAAGGTTTGGTAGGTTCCCTGAGTCAGTAAGATAGACCATTGGTCTGTATTTTGGACCTAGCACCTAAAGGGAATTTTGGGAATAGATCTCTTAATCTTTGTGTAAAATGGCAAAGAAATTTGTCAAGCATCAAGTAAACAGTGCACTGACCAAAACCTGACTGTTGCATAGAACATATTTCAGTCATAGATGGTGGATACAGCATGTGGTATAGCATATATTTTAAATGATGAATAATGTTTACATTGCGTCAAGCATAATCCTACATTAGTGAAAATATTAAACATTTAGAAAATAGATATGTGTAGAAAATAGATCTGGAAATAGAGATGTGAGAATCTTTTCTGTTTGTAAAAGGGGTTACACAGAGGCTTAATATCCTAAAATCAGAGGCTAGTGTGAAAGTCATGCTCTTTCTGCACCAGTCTTGCAAAACATACCAAGAAAGGGTTCTTACTTTAGGGTTTTGTATTCATGGAGGCAATTTGCAACACCTAAAAGTGTTCCTCTGAAGCATCTGAACATCCTTGATCCTGAATTACAAGCTCTTATCCTAGATTCATCAGTGTGTAGAGAACCTGCCTGTCTGCCTGCAGTTCTGGTCTCCAAAGCTGAGGAAAGCTTTGGAGAAAGTGTAACAGGGAAGAAAAAAAAAATATCATGTATAAGCAATGAAAGCTAAGAGGAGAAGATGACAGGGTTAAGCTAAGTAACCTAGAAAAGGAAAGGTCTGAGAGTAAATTACATCAGTCTATAAATAGCTTTAAGGAAATAATAATGTAAATGAAGGAAGGGAATTATTCACAGTCTCAGAAGGTGATAGAATGAGAAATCAAATCTGGAAGCTAGGGCAGGAAAAGCTGAGATGGGACTTTCTGAACTAGAGGAACAATCAAGCTTTGGAAGAGATCTCAAGGGGAGAAGTTAGGGCACGATTTACCAGATATTCAGGAACAGGTTAGCTAATCCATTAACAAAAATTATTTACAACTGGAAATACTGCTAAATGGCCATTTTTAGTCCTGATATCTGATTTTCTGACTAATTTCCTAATGTAAACGTTGGTAATATCTCACCTTAGGATCTATCTGTATTGCTGGGGAAATGAGTGCTGACCTTGCTGTAAGAACAACTAGATTGTATACACTGAAACCAGCTTCGTAAGACCTGTCATACAGTGAAACTCCACTTCTAATGAAGTTGTTTCAAAATCCAAAGTTGGTGCAATGCAGTGGCATGTATAGATGCCAAGTTAAACTTTGCTAATAAAGAAGTAGCTTTGCTTTCTCAGCTATTAGATGATCTTTTCAGAGAGGTATCATTTTGCAACACTTGGAGTTCAAGCTGAAAGAAAGCGCTGTAATTTCTGCCATAGACTATGTCTTGGAATAAAATATATTAAGTTATGCTATTGAGCTTTTGAGAATATGATAATAAATCTGGAATCTCAAAGTGATTAAATTAAAATATACCAAATAACCACAGGGAAATTACATGAGAAAATTACCTTTAGAAAAACATTTGTTAGTGGTTTGTGATCTACCTTTTCATTTTTAGGAACTATATTTCTTATAGAGTTAAATTTACAAAGATATCAATAGACTTTTAGTGACACTGACCCAAAATAACTGACATTTGATTGTCATCGCAAAGCTTAGCTATATTCATTGTGTAGAAAGATATTCCTACTACTGAAGATGTGTCCTATTAAGAAATTATTTCAAGTGTAGTTTTTAGTGTATGTGTTATATTTACTGTTTCAGTTTGGCGGCAGTGGAATTGTATTCACATTTAATGTTCTGATACTGATCTATGCTTAGTATTGTAGAGCAAGAAATCACAGGCACGTATTAGCTAGTTTTCTCCTGTCTTTAGGTGATCAGATTCCTTCCTGCTGAAAATAGGTACACACCTTCTCAGAAGTCCACAGTCTACATCTATATCCAGTTTCTAATGCAAAAAAGGGTCTTGCGTTTCCTATTTTTCTTGCATGTTTTCCACTACAGCAGCCTTACCAGCCTCACTGGAGTTGCACCTGGTTTACAACGCCTGCAACAGAAGGTCTGGGTCCACAGGGAAGAGGAAAAGTAGGCAGGGGCTGGGTTGCTCTCTCACTTAGAGATGAGACAAACCAGGAGCAACCGCACTAAAATCAGGGGTCTGGCCATGCTCTGAAACTGTGATAGAAATAAAAGGAAAAACTGTCTTTTCAGCTTTATGGAAGCATGCCGAACGCAAGAAATGCCAGATGTATTGACCACTTTCTAGAGGATAGTTCTCCAGCTCTGTCTTAAATAACGAGACCTTCAGCTAAGAGGATCCCTCTTGCCGAGAAGAGGTACCGACTGCAGTAAGGATTTAACTTGGCCAGTAGCATAAAGGCAAGGGAGGCTGAAGGCCACTTTGTTCCTGTCACTGAGTGATTTCAGCTTCCTCCACGTTCTGCTTCATTATATTCTTTTTAATATGCACTTAACCTTCCCAATGGCCTACTGGACTACACAGCTGAAGTGTCAGTAATAGGTTGTTGGTGTTGCAAACAACATTCAAAGCTGTATAATGCTGTAAGAAATTAATATGGAACTTTCTAGAATACTTATTACTGCATTTTTTCGGTATACCGGAGCTCAAAGTGTCATGGAAGATCTGAAAATGGTTATAAATGAACCTCAGAGGTCAGAGTGGTGGGAGAGTTCATAAAATGCTACAGTCTTGTAACTCACAGTGCGAAATTCAATTGTTAGTGTCCATAAATGTTTCCAACACGTTGTGTGTCAGTGCAACGTCCTGGAACTGCAATCAACAACGTAAGAGAAAGTTTATGAAGTGAACCTGTAAATAACTGTATAAGTTCTCAAGTGGTGTTGCTGAGTTAATATGTTGTTAATATATAACATTGTGTTATGAAGCTGTAAAGAACCTAACATACAGGCTGCACTTAACACCAGGGGACACTTTGCTGTCACTGTACTGGAACAACAGATTGGTTATTTTCCTTTTTCTCTGCCTTTTTTTGTTCCTCTAAAGACACAACCAGACTGATGGCATCACGGGCAGACTTTATTTTCTGCACTTTGTTATCTGAATGTGCTTTCAAATAAAGCAAGAGAATGGATTGATGTTGTTACCTGTTGTTTTGTCTCTGGGTTTTGATTACAAAGTTGCATGTTTTCACATCAAGGTTGCCTTTGGTGCCATTTCAGTGCAAGCCATAACCCACACGTGTCTGTAAAGTGCTTTGGCATGACTTGAGTGGCTGCAGAAAGAGGGTGAGGCCCGTTTCAGTGTAATGAGAAGAACGCAAAGCCTGAGGTTAAGAAGTTTTTTGTCCTTGTCTCTGCCGCCCTGATTAAAAAGATTCTCTAAATAAAGAATAAAACACTTCCTCCACTTCTTTTCTTCTCTGCCCCCATGACCCCAAAAGACAGCTGGCAGCTCTGGCCACGGGATCCTGCAAAGCTTCAGGAGTACCATGGTTTGGGCATCCTGACCCAGTGGGGTGCTACCTGGACAGGTTTTTGATCTGCTGTTCCCTGAGGGGGTGTCAAGGTGGGATGCTCTCCTTCTTACTAGTAGCTTTGCCCTGTTCTTCTTTGAGATGACTGAGGGGAGTTGAAAACTGGGAAGAGGGGGACAGTTTCTGCTCTTAACAGCTGTTGACATTTGGGTTGGGTGTCAGCTCAGATGGGCTGGTAGCTGCTGCCCAGGATGGGTTTGTTTATGCAACTGAAGAGTAGCATCACATGGAAAAGGCAAAACTGTGGGGGTTAATTAGATGGGATGAGCAGGAAATGTGTGAGGCCAGGGAGCAGTGGGCAGGCAGGCAGGGCTCCCTGGCTTGCCTGCACTGCAGGGGTGCTGCTGCTGCCACCTCCACCCATGCATCACATCGCACCTGGGTGCTGCTCAGGGACTGACGGCTGCAAGGGAGAGCCCAGAAACTCTGCCTGGAGTTGGTCCTCCTGCTCTGTGCTCTGCAGTTGGGCTGCCATGGCTCAAGTAAAATGTCCCCAACACCCTGCAGGGTTTTCAGGAGGGTGGCTCAACCTCCATGGGAAAGGACAGTGTGAGGAGGGATAGAGGAGGGTCTGTGCTACAGGAGGCAGACCAAAGGGTGCTATGCTGCTGCTTCATAACACTGCTCTGATTAGTGGTCATGCTGCTGGCTTGGCCAGAACGTGGGAAACGAGCTGGAGCCTCTCTGGAGCAACAGCAGTTCTGCAGTTGGATTCCCACGGCTTGGGGGGGGGGTTGGTGGGCAGCACAAGTGGGCAGTCCAGCTGTGGATAGCAAGGGAAGGAAGTCGGCACTCTTTGCCTTCCTTTTCCTGTTCTTCTGACAAAAGGTGCACAGTGGAAAACCTTGCCAGGCAGCACTGACAGCAGGTAAAGTGATACGGGCAGGCAGAGGCTGCATAGCCTTCAGACCCTCGTCCTCTCCCCTTCAGCAGTAATCTGTCTGTAAATCCGGCCAGCCAAGGCTCAGAAACTGCGGGAGGTTACACCAGCGCAAACCTGAATACTGGGTGGTATTCACTGGGTATGGCAGTGTTTCAATCTCATTTTGCTCTGCCCCCACAGTGAGCTCAGCTACAGTCAAAAACATGACAGGAGGAACTGTAAGCAAAGGGACTGGAAAACAGTGCCAAGCTGCTGCCTGCACTCCGGGCACACCACGTCTACACAGCACATGCACAGCTCCAAGTCCCCAGTCTCAGAGAAAATAGTGGAAGAGGGAAAGATCTGGTGAAGGGCAGCAAAACCCTGTTACAAGACATGGAACAGCTTCTATACAACGGCAGGTTAAATGGACTTACCTTGGAAGAGAGGGAAGTCTGATGGGATACGGTACAGATCACAGATAGCACGGAAAGGGTGAAAGGAACGGATTTACAATTTTTTTGTGGCACAGAAGTTGGAAGGCACCAAATGAAATGTCACAGTGTAAAACAGCAGGCTTGAGGCAAAGGAAAGGATGTGCGTTGTCGTGGCAGCACATCATTAAGTGGCAAGTAGAATTTGGGCCGCTGTCCGATTGTGCAGAGGTGCAAAGGCAAAGGTACAAAGTGACTTTCTGTAGGAGCCACAGGAGCTCTTCCTGGCAGGGTCTGGTCCCACAGAGGTGATATAAAGCATGACAAAGCGTTCAAGGACGCTTGAACAGGCTTGCTCTAATGGCCCTGGGGAGGGGTGCTCCTCCCTGCATAGCATGGGTCCACCGAAACAGAGCGCTGCCCTTTGATTTCATTGATGCAGGTTTAGATCCAATGACACGTATTTCAAGGCACTGAAGAAGGTGTTTTGTCTTTCTTTGAAGGTCATGCTTATAAATGGCATAAAAACAGTTCTCTGAGTGAATCAGGGGTTATTAGCTTTCTTCAAAGCCAGAAGAAAAGAACAGATTTTTTTTTTGCCTTTATTTCATAGCTGTTACTCTGATATACTGAAAAAGAAACAACAGGTTTTGTTAAAAGAATTATGAGCAACAAAATTATTTTTAGATCAGTAGGAAAACTATAAGATCAGAGAGAGCACCGTAACAGATGCACTCTCCATGGAGATTTGGAGATTAGTGAGGAGCTTTCTGCTTATGTTAAGATTTTTCTGTAGTGGAAGCTGAAAACAAAAGAAGAATTTAATTAAGATTTAAAAAAAGAGGAGGTTCTGGTGCATGTAAAACTTATGTGTGGATGTTAAAACAACCAGGCTTTGCAGCTAGCAATCGAACAGGCATTTGAATCTCAATATAAAATATCGGTTTCACTGTTGTATTTCAACAACAACCTTGTATTTATAAGGCTCGCTCTTTATCCAAGTTTGATTTTCAGGAATAAAATACTGTGAACCGTGAGTACTTCTATGAAGTGGTCCTGGAGCAACCCTAGATCTCACAGAGTCAGTGTTTTAGGCCAACCCTGAGCTTTTAAAACCCTCTCCACATGAGAGCTCTCCCTGCATGGCAGTAGCTGCAGTCCCCAAGGGTGCAGGGCTGCGGTACGTGGGAATCTGGTCAGGCCAGAAATAGGCTCAAGAAATTGTTATATAACAAGAAAACAAGTTTGTGTGAACCCATCTTTAGTTTTACTGACATTTCCCCAGGGGTTCAGTAGGTAGAAAGGATGGTGGAGCGGTGAAGGCAAGTCATCTTTTAGGTACCTAGTGTTTAAAAAAGATGGATATTCAACTTGCAGAAGGCAGTCCCCTTTTAGGATATTTCAGGGTGGTCACCACAATTTAAGTTTTGGTTTAGTTTTTTTTCCCCAATTACTTCTCTTTACTTTTAACTGTTAAATAGAACAACAAAATCAGAAAGGGAGATGACTCAATTGGACAAAATTTGAAGTGGCTCGCTCACTGATCTCGTTCATCTGGAGTATTTTTTGTAGTTTGACTCTTCTAATTTTGATTTTGTGCTGATAGATAAGGAGAACTTTTGATTCCAGCTATGCTGGCTATAAATAACTTTTCAGAGTTTCTTTGTTCTTAAAATATTTGGAAGTTTGCTGCTGTGTTTCCACTTATATTGATATTTTGTGGAAAATTGTGTGCATAATTTTTCCACTTGGAATGGTGCGTACTTGTTTTTAAAAGAATATTTTTAGCCGTGTAAAGCAAATTACATGTATTTGCCTATCAGAAGGAAAGCTGTGAGGGACTTAAAGGCTACATACATCCAGCAGGAGTCAAATGTCAGGCTTTAGTAAAATTCTGCTCTTTGCCTAAATGCCTCACCTATACGTCAAGTGTAATAATGATGTCTTTCCCATTTTCTATTATGACCTTTGAAAGCTTTTCTTGACATCCAGAATAGCAAGTAGTGTAAGATGCACACAGAGCAAGTGGATAATGAAGGTTCAAGTGTCTCTTCCTTCCCATTGGGAAAAGGGATTTTAAGCAGGGTCTGCTGTATTTCAAAGACTCTTGACCGCATGCCTGTACAGTTAGTTTCTTTATTTTTCTCTGGCCCAATTACTATTTAATTTTTTAGCCAAAGTGAGTTGCCCTTCTGAAGAGACTGAGAAGTAGAAATTGAGACTCACATCCATATCTTTCCAAGAAATATTCTTACTTTCTCCTCATCAATCTAAAGATGATCTTGCAACAAGGGTTCTTGTCCAAGGAATTAGACTGTAACCTTGAAAGAACTACCCCAAAACCATGTGCAAACTTTTTTGATATGTATGTGAGTCTCAATTCCTACTTCTCTGAATGTTGTCTTCACTGAATTCACTCTCAGTCACCAATATCTTAAATTATGAAATCAGTCTTTGCTAAAAGTATTTCCTAGGACAATGTCTTCATTACCATGTGAAAGAAAAGTTTTTTAGCAAGGGATTCATTCATTTAAATAGAGATGAATCTTGCAATACTTAGAATTTATCCTGGAATAATTCTGTGGGTTTTGAAATCCCTTAGCGGAGTGCTTGGAAAGGTGTTTAGGGTTTTGTCTGGATCAATAGCTACAGGATGTAGTTTTGCGACTGTCATGGAGGTGCACAAAGTCAGGTTAGGCAGATGATGTAACCCAAACAAAAATTTATTCCAACTAAAAGTGCTTTGATACTCCAATGAACATTAATTAATCACAGGTTTAGGATGTCAGGCAGGAACTATTACTACCCAGCCGACCTAAGAATTCTTGAGGGTTTATGCAAAATGCGCAACCACTCACCTAAGATGAGGGCTCTCGACCTCAAGGAGTTACCTTAGGTGGCATGCCGACTCAAGGGGAGAGTCCCCGACTGCAGACCTGCTGCTCCGAGGAGGACCGGCTCCATAGGCCCCCCGGCAGGACACCATTTATACCCTAGTCGAATCTGATCTGTGGTCCTATATGGTCATATCTGTTGCCTATTGGCTGAGGGCTCCGTCTGTTGGCAACAAGGCAGCGAGGGCGCAAAAGTAAGGGCGGGAAAAGCAGCAGCGGCTGCTCTGCTTCAACAGTTGGAAAGCCCTGGTCTCTGTCAGGGCGTGTGCACCTGCCACAGTGACTATCTCAGAAACCAACATGAATTACTGCTATATGAAGAAGAAAATCAGAAGAAAAAAAAATAAGAACGGAGAGGAACAAAGAAGAAAGCAGTTTGCTGCTCTGTACCACGCATGCAGTAAGGTAGATCTGGGGATAATGGAAAAAATAAAAGTTTTCTCTTTGAAGTCCTATTTATGTTTATGCAAAGGAAGTGGAATAAAGGACAAAGGCACCATGAATGATGCAGAGATAAAACTGCCAGGTTTAAATAAGATAGGGTTGGAAGTTGAAGCTTTGAAGTTTTCTATTCCTGTTCTATTCTCATCCGATGCATAGTCTTCCAGAAGGTGCAAAATATGCACTGGATTTTAGTCATTTAGAGTTTTGCATGGAAATTGGTTAGCATTCGTGCTCTAATGCATCACAGTCATCTTTGAGCAGAGAGTAAGCCATGTAGCATTTTGAAAAGAGAGTGAGAAAATGATGATGTCAGCTTCCGTGGTGTGTTGAACTGGACTTGAGGCTTAAAAGAGTGAAAAGCAGTTGCTTATCCACTGGTCATGCCAAGCTCTCCCTCTTCATAGTCTACCATTGGGGCACTGATGCATGTGCAGGACCTGCATACTCACCACCTGCCTCTTTTCTACTGATATACCACTCCTGTGGCATTACATGAACATAGAAACCTCAGAGTACAGAACATATGATTACAAGCATAATATTGGATATACTTTGACTGAACTCTGCCGAGCAGAAATAGAAGTGTACCAAGCTGGCTTTACATCCGTTTTGTGCTTCCCTTGTGCATAGCCTGAAGGGTGGGACAGCTTCATGGCCATGATAGCTCTTCCAAGGTCACAATGACTCTCAAAGACAGGCAAGCAAAAATACCTGCAGCACGCTAATATTCTGGCTGCACTCCAACACCCCCATTTTTTTGTTGGCTGTCATTGTCTCCATCTCATGAGGGAATTACCTTTATTCCAAAGGTTTCTCTCAGTTTCAGTGTCAGTTTGACTCTTTTATATTGCTAGATTGGGCAATAGTCCATTGGCTATGCCAGTAGGTAACTGTGCAGTTTCTTATCAGTCATTCCTCTTCCATCTGTACAAAGAGATTGGGTTAAGACAAACAACCCTCCAGGGATGCTGCTGGCGTTAATACCAGAAAGGACTGTATGGCACTAAGGCAAGGTATAGAGTAATGAAAGTCATGTTGAGTATCGTAAACCTCATCCACTTTTGGTGCCATAGCCAGAGCCTGTTGCTCCCACAGCTTTTGCTTCAAGATCTGAAGGAACAGAAGCAAGAAATCAGCCTGCAATGCTATTTACAGAAAAGCTGTATCTCACTGAGTAATGACAGCAAGGGAAAGGTTTTCACCTGAATGGCTGAATAGAAAGAGACATCTTCAAGTAACAGATTTGTTTCCATACAGATAGGCATATAGGGACTAATATTAAGTACCATCAAAGCCCTGCTGGGAATATATCCTTGGCCTGCCATGTTTATTACTGCTAACATCAGTGGCAGGGATGATTTCAGGGATGCATTAAGCTCTGCTATTCGAAACAGGGATACACCATTCTGTGGAAATACAATGGGCATGAAACTGGGGTTAAGCTTTTTGAAGAAAAAGGGTTTAGTGGACAGGTGACAAATCATTTGGGTTTGGCGTGGGGAGTGCCTTCACAAAGGGTCCATTGAGATAAGAAGGGAAGCCATAAATTATTGTAGTCAAACATGGCCTTTTCAGAAGGTTTTGCTTTGTTCTTCTCTAGCTCCACTTTCATTTTTCCCTTCTCTGCAAAATTTTCCCAGTCCTCATTTGTCGCAATTTTTCATTAATTTTCTTATTCTCTGTGCAGACACAAACCAGGGTAATGTTTTTTTTACATTATAGTCTCATTTTTTAAATGTTACTGTCAACCTGGCTTTTGTAGAATAGCTTATATGTTTTGCTTGAATTTTGCAAGACTGTTTATATCAGTAAGTAGCTTTTTTTTTGGCTTGGGTAAATGCTGAAGGATATACAAATGGGAAAAAATACTGCAGACAAATAAAAAGTGACAGTGGATATCTTATGAAGAGCTGTTTATTAGGATTTCAGTCGTGAAGGCTTCCAAAAAGAAAAAAAAGAAAAAGAAGTTGTAATTCATCTTCAAAGAGATCAGTTTATTATATTTGCTTACCTCCATGTAAAGCTCCTTTGCTTGTTAAAGGATGACAACTGGCTGAGAAGGAAGTAGTGGGGAAGCTAGGGAAAGACAGGGTGTTTTTCTGTTTTCGTATACCAAACGAGCCTAGTGCTCTTCCAAGGTCAAGTTCAGCAGAAGGTAGGAGGGTGTGACACCTCCAATAGATCTGTATTAATAAAAGGGCCAAACTTGGCAAAGCAGTGTTGCTGGAAGAGAAAAATATGGACTCTCAAGCCTATGAAAGTACTTAAGAATGGAAAGTTATTGTCCAGAGAAAAATCTCTTTGCCAATCACAAATAGATTTCTTTCGTCCTCTGCTGTTAATAGGGACTGTGTGTACGCCAGAAGCAAAGGAAGCATCAATAAACTTAGAGGCATACCACAGTGAAGACTGTGTTCAAACAGATATTGAAGGTACTGCCATCTAGATGGCATCAAAAGCTGAATTGAAATACCTACATTTAATATGCATGTAATTATTAACATTAGCCCCTGCTAATATTAATAATGCTAATGCATACCTGCACTATTACTGCTAGAAATCTAGAGTGAAAACCAAATGAAGTGACATCAGTTACCAGCAGATATTTTCAAGGTTTCCCTGAACCTGCCATTTCTGCTCTCAGAGCTTTTGCTGCAATGCCCACAAAGCCAGAGTAAGTCTCTAACGCCTTTTGGGGCTGCGTACCAGCTCCTTCCAGAGCTGGATCCCCTATTGATAGAGGAGACTGTGGGCACATGTCTTGGGGACAGCCGACCTTCATCTGCAAGTCTGAGCTGCCTCCTCACTGTGGTATGGGGAGACATCAAGACACACCAGCAGGTTAAGCGATGGCAGCTGGCTGCTAACTTTAATATAGGGTGGCAACGAGCAGCTTTTTCAGCAGCAGCTCAATGTGAGCACTCTTCCTCCATCCAGAGCAAAGTCACTGTAATTACTGTGTCCAATTACCGAGTCTGGCAGATGTTTCAGAGGAAATGCGGTTTGCAGTATATAAATAGAGAACATAAATAATAAATAAATAAACAATAGAAAACAGGATAATCTGGTTTAAGCACTGGTCTTGATTAGGAGTTGAAACAAATTATGAAAGGAAGGGGTGGATTCCTCATTCCTTGATGTCTTTAGTTCAAACCTGAGTGTCTTTAAGGAAAATAGTTTAGTTTAGGTAGTCCTGCGAGGAGGAGGGAGTTGGACTCAATGATCTTCATGGGTCCCTTCCAACTCGAGATATTCTATGATTCTATGAAAATACGGTTTAGCTATATATGCAAACTACGGGCTGTTATATAGGAGTAACTGGGTGATGCATGATGGTGGTCATATGGAAGAGGCCAAAGGCAGATGGCTTCGCTGTGGTCCTCACCTTAACCTAATGAGCTTCTGCAAATGTGATGTTGAAACACAGATGGAGAGAGACTGTCTCTTGGAGGGCAACTGACCGCAGTTTACACAAAGGGAGATGAATTTGGCATCTGAGTTTTATCAAAAAAGAGTTTCTCATTTTGAGCTTAGACTTTCTAAGCCACTCAATCTTTTTCATTTCATTTTGATCAATTAGTGGTGTCAGAACAACAGAAGGACAGATCAAACAGTCCATTCAGTTCATCAAGTCTTTTCCTTGTACAGCACTTGGGCAAGGAAAACCCTGTGTTTTTTCTGCAGGCAGTATGAGCAAGTAAGAATATGGCTCTGTTGTGTAGTGGCTGATGTGATCTGAGAAGATGACAGGGCACTGCCTGGGTACAGACATACTGCTCCACTCCAAAAGCATGTTGACATGATATTGCACCTGGGGGAACAAGGTTCCTCGTGGCATCAAGTCCTCTGTGCTTTATATTCAGCATTTAAAATTCCAGGGGTAACCTGCAAATGCCCTGTGTGGGGGAATTTTTATATGTGGAAAACCTGGTTTTGCTATAGGTCATCAAGAAGGGAAACACAGCTTTTAAATGCTTTTTGCTAGGAGTAGTAATGAGAAAGCCTAAAGGTTTCAGGAACTGGGGATTGTGATTAGGAACACAAGAGGTTTACTGCCTTCTCCTGTAACTCAGTATTTCAGGAAAATAAAAAAAAACCCTGGAAATTAGTTAGGCAGGAAAAGCCTCTTACAAACAGCAACAATAAAACTAATGATACAAATAGAGCAAAGTAATTAGCTGGAAAATCCAAATGCATACAGATCAGGCCAGCTGAATGGAACATAACCTAGCATACAGCAGGAATTAGATAAAGAAATTCCTGAGGCCATGCACATTATTTTAGAGAGACAGGGAGGCAGAGAATTTACCACTAAGCTTAAGAGAAGACAAGGGAATAGCATTTTTCAAAGAGTAGACATGATGATTTCCACAGGGTAACCTCGCTTCTGCCTGTAGCAATGTAACAAACAAAAAGGAAAATAACCAAGAGCAAGCACTGGGATTCCATTTTTCATGATATGTAATACCTGGTTCCTCAAACAGAAGTGTTGATGGATGGAGACTGTTCAAAATGTTTTTTCTTTCAATTGTTTTCTGCCACTGAGTTTAATAAATCATCATTGTTCATTGCCACTTCTTTTGTGCAAATGACAGTTCTTGAAATTAACTTGTTGGTGTGACTATCCAACAACCAGCGTGTTCATACAGCCTTCAGCTCCAGTTTTACTGATGCAGGAACTGCAAATGTGCAGTTTGTCTAGAATGTCAGATTGCTGTAAATATTTATTTTCAGTAATTCCCATTCTCACAAAGGATCTAAGCTTTCTGTCTGAAGCTACCAGATCCTGGAAAGCAACAACTGATCACAGTGTCCAAGCCTGCCTAATGTAGGAACTTCTTCCAATTATCTTGGAGGAAACCTGGGTAAGACATGAAAAATATTAATTACTTGTTGGTTTCTTGAATTTATATCCAGCAATATAGGCAGTTGGACTAGATGATCATTGTAGGTCCCTTCCAACTGAAATTTCTATTCTATTCTATTCTATTCTATTCTATTCTATTCTATTAACAGTCAAGATGAATTCTAGCAGGCGGTTTGAATATGAACATTTTACCTAATAATAATTAAGAATTACACAAAGTAAGATATTTATCTTACCAGTATAACTGTGTGATGTTTTAGCTAGCATAGTTGTTTCATTGCCTAGCATGATAGGATAGACAACAAATTTGGGGGAAAGAGGTTTGTCAGGTCTGAAATAAAAGTAGATAATATCTGGAATATGGCAATGCTGGCTTGGAAGGAATGATAATTCAGGATTGAATAAAAAACCCTTTGGTTTTGGTGGGTTTTGCATAGGCAATTTTTAAAACCTTCTGAAATCAGCCCAGTTTCTAATGCCAGACGCTGATTGCATTGTCAGAGGAAGGTGAATGGTTTTCATCTGTAACCCTGAATTCCAGACAATATGTACCTTTAAATCTACATATTTAGCATTAAAAAGGAAGACAGCCTCTGACTAAATTATGCTTTTAGTAAGAACCTCGAAAGACCAATTAAAAAAGAGAAAGGGAAGAAAAGAAAAGAACTAATTCTTTCAAGTCCCTGAACACATTTTACTTCCTTTCCTTTTCCTTTGTGTTGGTAGTATTCCCTTTAGAAATTCCCAAAGGGCATGTGACTTGAAGAGACACACTCTGCCTTTTTGTTGCAAGCTAATACATGGGATACACCCAGACTGACCCAGCGATGGGATAAAAGGAAATTTTCCATTCCATTACCCTTAATCCTGGCTCTTTAAAAGGTAGTACTGTTGACAATGTGCCAAATGTAGCACATAATGAACCTTATGAATCACAGTCATTGTTCCTCTGGGGTAAAGGCACAGTACAAAGGTTATTATCTATATTAACTACTTCAGTGATTCAGGTCTTAATTATGAAGAAAAAGACTTAAATGGTCACTGTGGTGGGTTGACCCTGGCTGGCCACCAGGTGCCCACCAAAGCCGCTCTATCACTCCCCCTCCTCAACTGGACAGGGGATAGAAAATGTAACAAAAGGCTCGTGGGTCGAGATAAGGACAGGGAGAGATCTCACTCAGCAGTTACCATGACAGGCAAAACAGACTTGACTTGGGGAAATTAACTTAATTTATTAACAAGCAAATCAACCAAATTACAAATCAAATCTCAGGATAATGAGAAATAAAAACTAAATCTTAAAACTCTACCCCCCCCGCCCCCTTCTTTCCGGGCTTAATTTCACTCCCGAATTCTCTACCTCCTCCCCCCGAGCGGCGCAGGGGGATGGGGAATGGGGGGTGCGGTCAGTTCATCACATGTCATCTCTGCCGCTCCTTCCTCCTCCGAGGGAGGACTCCTCACGCTCTTCCCTGGCTCCACCAGAGACAGTCCTCCATGAACTTCTCCAACATCGGTCCTTCCCATGGGCTACAGTTCTTCACCAACTGCTCCAGGGTGGGTCTTTTCCACGGGGTGCAGTCCTTCAGGAACAGACTGCTCCAGCATGGGTCCCCCGCGGGGTCACAAGTCCTGCCAGAAAACCTGCTCCAGTGTGGACTCCTCTTTCCACGGGTCCACAGGTTCTGCCGAGAGACTGCTCCAGCATGGGCTTCCCATGTGGTCACAGCCTCCTTCGGGCATCCGCCTGCTCTGGCATAGTGTCCTCCATGGGCTGCAGGTGGATATCTGCTCCACCGTGGACCTCCATGGGCTGCAGGGGGACAGCCTGCCTCACCATGGTCTTCACCACAGGCTGCAGGGGAATCTCTGCTCCGGCACCTGGAGCACCTCCTCCCCCTCCTTCTTCACTGACCTGGGTGTCTGTAGAGTTGTTCCACTCACATATTCTCACTCCTCTCTCCAGCTGCAATTGCACAGGGTTTTTTTGTTCCCTCTTCTTAAATATGTTATCCCAGAGGCACTACCACCGTTGCTGATGGGCTCAGCCTTGGCCAGCGGTGGGTCCGTCTTGGAGCCGGCTGGCATTGGCTCTGTCAGACATGGGGGAGGCTTCTAGCAGCTTCTCACAGAAGCCACCCCTGTAGCCCCCCTGCTACCAAAACCTTGCCACGCAAACCCCATGCACTGGTGTAGCAATCGAAAATGTATATATGTATGAGAGCTTACTGGTCCTTCGACCATCGAAGACGCTATACACGTGGTAGATCCAGCTCTCTTATCTTCCTAGTAAAGCTGATGAGAATTTAGCACCGAACTCAATAAAAGCAAAGAGGAACATAAGAGAAGAACCTTACCACGGCCATCTCCAAAGCTGATTCAGTTGAAGACAAAGAAATAGTCGCATATGGCTCTGCATTAACCTACACTGATGCTTTATTAGGTTTCTCCTCAGTTGATTGTGCCATGAAGGAGACGACTTCTCTGGTATGGTCTTTGGAGCTCTGTTTTCCTTACCACATGGCCTGTATGCCAATGGATGATCTGCAAGAGATCTGCGAACACTTTAGTCCTGAAAAGCACTTTGTGCACAGTATCAGAAGAGAGTACAGAAAAGATTAGTGCATTAGGTCTGGCTGAGATGGAGATGATTTTCCCTATAGCAGCCCTCATAGTGCTGTGCTTTGTATTGGTAGCTAGGAAGGCACTGATGACACACCAGTGTTTTGGCTACTGCTGAGCAGTGCTGGCACAGCATCAGGGCTGTCCTGCCAATGTTCCCCCCACCTCACCCAGTAGGCTGGGATTGGGCAAGGTCTTGGGAGGGGACATAGCCAGGACAGCTACCCCAAACTGACCAAAGGGTTATTCCATACTATATTACGTCTGCTCAGCAATAAAAGCTCAGAGAAAGGCGGGGGGGGGGGGGGGGNTGATGGGAAGTAGTGAATAAATCTGTTGCTTTCCTTTGCTTCTGCACTGTGGCCTTTGCCTTTGCTTTATTAAACTGCCTTTATCTTGACCCATGAGGTTGCTTTCCATCTGATTTTCATGCCTGCCCTGTCCTGCTGAGGACGGGAGTGATAGAGCAGCTTGGTGGCATCCAGAAAAGGTCAACCGACCACAATTTGGTATAACTTGGAATTAAATTCTATATTTATTATCATTTAGGTATTACTTGTTGGATATATCATAGTTTGTTGTTACAAATTAGCTGACCTTGATGCAATTAAAACTGGAACCTCAGAAACATGGTGGAGTTTTGATGACTTTTTCTAGATGAAGAGTTGGTCACATACGTTGAATAATCAAGAAAATTATAGTGTAGAATTCTGTTCTTTTCCTTCATTTTCATCTTTCCTAAAATACAAACCAATACTTAGAAAGGCCTTTGGCTTTTTTTTTCTTTCCTTTTAATAGCTTTTAAAATTTTTCCATGGGAAATAAAAATAGAAAAAGCCTTGCCTAATAATGTAAAAATCTATTCCTTTTCCCCACAAGCGCTTGTTGATGCAGATATATACTTTATATATGTATATAATGCCATATATATAGCATTGTGAATAATCACAGAAGACAAGGAAGGTAAGTGACAGGGTTCTGACACACAGTGCCCAATATTTGGAGCAGAAAAGCTCCATCTGTACTACAACTAAATAGTGTCAGGGTCCATTCTCTGGTGAAGAAGCCAACTGGCATAATCTGGACAGATCTATAATATTAAAATAAGGTATTAAAATATAAAATCATAGGATTGTAGACTAATTAAGCTTGGAAGAGGAAGATGACCTCTGGAGGTCAGGTAATCCAAACCCCTTCTCAAATAGGGCTATCTTCAAGATCACTTGGGTTTCAGAGGGCAGTTCAATGACCAGCTGAGTTTGAGTATCTCCAAGGATGGCAATTCTATGACCTCTCTGAGCAACCTGTTTCAATATTTGACTACCCTAGTGAAACTCCTTTTCCTTGTATCTTATCAAAATTTCCCTTGTAGCATTTTGTGCCCGTTGTCACTTGTCCTTTCATTGTGCACCTCTAAGAAAACTCTGGCTTTATCTTTATTTCTTAACCCCAGTTAGACTGTGGAAGTCTGCTATGAGATCTGCCCCATAGCTTTCTTTTCAGTAGTCTGAACAAATCCCATTCCCACAGCCTATCTGTGTATGTCATATATGCCTCCAGCCCCCTGATCATCTTAGTGACCCTCAACTGGAATCTCCCCAGTTCGACTATGTCTTTATTGTACTGGGGGGCGGGGAATATAACTGGACATTGCACTGCAAAAGTTGGGCCAAAACCATGCCAAAGACTGCTCTAACAGGTTATTAGTGTAGACAACCAAGTTCTGGTGGCTAGGTCTGGCCCTGGCATTAGTATGATGATATAGGGCAGATGAAACCAAAAAGGCAATGGTTATAGCAGGACTGTTACTAGAATAAAGACTCCCTCAATAAGAAGTGTTTTGTATTGGACGGAGTGGTCATTTGTTGGAGAGCTAGTATAGCACAGCTTTTGTATTATATTATTTACAGCTTTATCCACAGTTTTTCAGATTGTGTTCACTACAGAAAAGAAAGGAACTCAGAGCCAGAACTGATCAAGCATCCGTACCTCTGCTCCATGAAAGTACTTTGTACCTAAACATAAACTTCTGAAATGAAATGTCAAGGTTTTGAGCTATTTTAAGAATGGACAGTTCATAGAAGAATACATTTTGAAAATTTTGTCCTGAAATGGTAACTGAGGTGCATCATGGTTTTATTCTTCATTGAGGCTAGAAGCCTGAGCCCATCTTATATATCCCAGAGTGCACAGCCATGTAACTCTCACGATGCAAATCATTCAAGCAATGGGCTCTGCTACTACAGAGACAAAAAATGAAAATAATTTTCAGTCAGAGTTTTGATCACTGTAGAATGTCAGTTTGATCCCAGGTTATAATAGGCATGTGCAGATTTTTCAGGTGAAGAGAAAACTTGTGGAATTTAACTTGGGGATGGTTTATATGAAAAACAATTGGTAAACAACAACCAGATTGCTCTGGTTTATTACCTGTGCAGCTCTGTATATTGGCCACAAGGAAAATGTTGTGTTGGCAAATAAAAAACCCCAACAATCTAGAAAGAAGGTTTGTCTTCAGAGAAAAAAAAAGACGGAATAAAAGGAAAATTTGGCATATAAATAAACCATAGAAACAAAAAAGAAATGAAGGTGCTAAGTTAGATTTCTTGTTCTTCTTCTTGATGTGGAGCCATTTTCAAGGTGGAATCATGGGTAAGCATATTCCCAGGGGACAAGTGGTGTTTTCTGTCCTAAAAACTTCTTTTTGTAAACACTTAACATAAAATATTGTTGGCTGATTTATCAGTCACCTTCACACTTCACTATAGAGGATGCTTTGTTTGTGCTTAACAAATGCAAAGAGCTCTCTGCTGTTTGGGCTGCCTGTTTTAAATGTAAATATGAAGACATATGTTTGCTTTTGGTTTTGACCTTTCGTGGTAGCTTCTGCAGCTGATGAATCTAAAATGACAAGAGACTTTCTTCCCAGCTGATATTTCTGCTAAAACTTTGGCTAATTGTAAAACATGAAGGAAAACAGAGGAACTGGCTGTAAAATTGCTGCACTCAATAACCTCACTATTGGCCATTGACGTCAAAACTGGATGATTGATTCCTGGAACAAAGATTTAAAGACCCACTAGAGAAGAATCTGAATTTTTAAGAGAGTAGAAAGCTATTTCTTACTAACTTAGGACTATTCTACTATATATACCAGGAAGAGAGTGCATATCTTGATTAGAAATACATATTTATACATAATGTATAGAAGGAAAACATGGGGTTTAGGATCATTTGGAGATCCCAGAGAGTTTAGTCATCACAGGAAAGCTGTGCTGAGCAATCCCATTGAAACAGTTTTTCATTTGCAACCCTTATTACTGAAGACAGTGTGATCTGGTATACTAAAACCAAAAGCTTTGTATCAATTTTTCTCTGCATTTACTAATACTGACACTAATAAATGCAGAATGCGGAACACTGTATGAGGAGAATATCCCATTTTTTAAGAACGTGCATTTCAATAAGTGTCTCAGCTGGCAGGGGAGTCTGAGCAGTGGCTGCATTCCTCTAGTTAGCCCCTTGGCCTTATGTCCACCCCAGATAACTAAAGATGAAGCAGGATTGTAACCACCACAAAATCCTTCCTCACTTACGGTGATACAAAGTGACTGACTTACTTAAAAAACTACAAATGATTAAAATCTGACCCTGTTTGGATACTTTTCCCCCCAGCTAAATAGACAAGATGGGAACAAGTTCCCTTGACTTAGGGACCAACTTAGGGGATTCATCACACCTAACTTTGCAGGGGGGACTCATCTCCATATTCAGACTCCTACATGGGTGTCTACATGTATGGAGCTACATCAGAGATTAACTTCACCCTAGAATAGGCGCATAAGTTACGGCACAGCTGCCTAAGAAGAGAACTCATCCCATCCTTTAAGAACTTCTCCTGTTCCCCACAAACAAAAGTCTTCTGGTTGCAGTCACTACAGAGATCCCCAATAAAAATTCTCACCTTTATTCCGAATCTCCAGACAAAAAATAATCAAAGAAAATTGATGGACTTTTCGCAAATCACTGATCTGTTTGAGGTGAAAGCAAAGGTAAGAATGTGAAACAGGCAGAATAGGAAGTACTGAAGCCTAAATAATACAAAAATGGTTTAAATAATGCTGATTTTCTAACATTATCTCACATCTTAGGGCTGCTGCAATTATCTTGTAGGTATCAATTTGGAGAGGATGTCAGAAAACTGATTTTCAACATTGCAGCTGTTATAAACTGTGGCCCAGAAAACATGTTATGACCACTGCTCAGTTATGCTTTTACAGAGATGAGAGATAGTAGGCTTTCCAAAGTGGGGTTAACGGACTATCTATGTCTGCAAAGAGCTACCTTTCGCATGAGGGCGATACTTCATGTTTCAAAGATGAAGCAAACAACAGAGCATGGAGGAAGGGAAAGTGAAACAAAAAATAGACAATGTGATTAACCTTTCTCTGAAAGGACAAAAATGCAAGCATATCAANAAAGAGAAATCTACAGCACAAGGCTAACGAGATTGTCAATGAAATCAAGTAGTGGCAAATTTTACACTCTGGAATGGGATTTTTTTTTAGATGATTTATGGTCAGTGGAATTCATGCTCTCAGCAGTACTATGTGGACCATAGTGACCTTCAAAGAGGGACTGAGTGACTGCAAGAATAACAAGAATAGCAAGAGAAATTCTAATAAATAAGAACAAAAAAGGTCTTTCTTAGAGGTTTTGAATCTTGTCGTCCAGACATTTAATTTCTTTTTAAATAATGAGAGATCAGAAGATATTTTATCATGGAGATAGTTTACTGCACTTCTGTCTACTCTGTTTTTGGTGTTCTTTATTTTTGGTGGAGTTCTTTTGCCACCTGCTTCTCAGCAGGACACGCTAACCCAGAGACAGCAGTCTCATGCCATGGATGGACAGCCCTGGAGCCTGTCTTAACATATTTAGCTCCAGTCTGGTGCTAAAGTGCTCCAAAGTGTTCCTTTGCCTGTGGGTGAATTGCAGAGGGTGTTCAGACCCTCAGTGGGAATCGGATGTATTTTCTCATCCTTTTTGTCCCCTCCATACAGTTCCCAAATTTCTAAAAGACTTTCTAAAAGAATAATTGCCCTTGAGATCTAATCTTAATTGTACATCCAGGAGTAATGATCAGCCTATGGCATTTGTTATTACATAATAGCAGATGCTGCAATACTATGTTATAGACTATTGACATCATAAATCGCAGTGGTGAATTCAAAGCTATTATTGTCCATTGTACCAAACATAGCTAAGGAACTTTATATGTTCTTACTTAGTGGGGCTTCACATTTTAAAACGGATATAACATTGGGTAAACATATTACTGATCTGATGATAATGCATAAATTGAAGTCATTACTGTTGATAAAGAAACACTGGGGACAGACTTTGCTCAGACTTAGAAAGGTATCAGATGGATTTACAATGTACTTTGGCCTGTGTAGTCAAAGGGTCAACTTGTGATTGGTACTGCGCCATTTATGGAATGGCGTTAATCCATAAACCCATTGTGCTAAATGCTGTACTTTTCTAGAACAAAGCCTGCTCAAAGTGCTTATGATCTCAACAGAAGGACGAAGGAAGAGGGATGAATACAGGCCGGCTGGGAGTAGATGGGTGAGGACAAGTAGGCACTAGAAAGTGGTACATAGTTGTTCAGCATGAGAGGCCTGTGTTCCTGCACAGCAGCACTCCAGCTAGTGCTAAATATTTTTCATGGGCACCACACCAGGAATGTTTTCCAAAGTCGAGACTGTGGTAGTTTTTCAGATTTCTGGGATGTTCTGCAGAGTTATTCCGAAGGATATCAAGAGCCCAGAAGAAAACTGCTGATGGATAGCAGCAGGTCAAGACTGTCTCTCAAAGCCAAAAAGAAGTATGTTGCAACTAGGAAGAGCCTGGGTCTGGTTTTGGTTGAGTGGACAGGGAAATAGTATTGCATCATGGAGATAGATGCAAACGGGTCTAGACAAGTTTGGAGCCTAAAGAAGTATCTGTCAGATACCACGTAAAAGTGACAGCTGAATTTGTGTTCATAAGTAAGGGGATCAGGAGAGTGGAGACTATCTTCTCTGTAGAAACCTTACACTTGTAGAAACTGTGAGGGTATACACAGGAAAAACTTACCATATATAGATTCGCTTTCTGATCTTTTTTCCATAAATATCTGCCCTGGCCACTTTTTTTGGACAGGGTATGTGGTCAGATGCAACTTTGTTGTAGGCCAATGCAGCAACCTCATGTTCTTCAGGTGTTGGCAAGAACGCACACAAGTAGCTTTTGCCTTAGACAAGAGGTTTTTTGTATTGTAGGCTAAACTTTTTTGGTTTCCGTGGCATTTGAGAGAAGGTAATGTGTTGATTTAGGCCTGGTTTAATACAATTCACAGTAAAGAGTTGACTTCATTTAGTACATGGACACACAGATATTATCTGATTCATGAGTGAAGGAGTCTCTGGAGGGGAGCCAGGAACAGAACTCTTTAGGTTTTTTTTGATTGATTATTTACATCTTAGCAAGGTACCGCACAGTTGATGAACTTACTTGCATTCAGTGAAGGTAGATGATATTTTCTTATAGATTTTGATCAATGTGATGGAAGAAATTTAATGTTTCTTACCTTATGGGTGCAATGTCTTTGAGGAAGAATGGCAGGACAATTAAAAAAAGATTTCTCATGTTCAAACAGATGGAAAATCTGAGCCTAGAATTTTTGAGAGTTGGGGGGAAAAGGAGAGGTTGAGAGATAAAAATATCATCCTTCTGTGCATGTTTCTTGTCTCAGCAAGTTAAAAATCTGCTATTTAATTCCATTTAACTTATCACATGCAGCTAATATTCCTCTCTGAAGTGGTCAAGAAGATGCGGATAGAAAACCACTAGATGCTAATTCTGTATTTGTAAGTGATTATGTCTGCTGAAATCAAGGTCCAGAGAAGTTTTTACTTTGGATGTTAACAGAAGAACAAAATTAGTATACATATTTCCTTTCTTCATTTTGTTGAGATCCACCCTTGCACCGTAATTTTTCCCTTTTCCTGCAGGTCTGACAAAGAAATTCTGCTCATTAGTACTGACAGCCTCAAGACTCCAAAGTCCTAAGGCTACAATTTATTCAGCAAATCCCTTTACCACAATGTCTCTGAGGATTTTGGATGCTTAAATCCAAGAGGATCTGATTATACCAGACACCTTATTCCCACCTAGTAACTGGTGGGCATTCATTCTATCTTGCTGGAGTTATCAAGTCCCTCCCATATGAGTTAAGCTTATGTGGCATGTATGTGTTTTGGGTAGGACTTGATACGGAATGTCCCTTCACCCATGGAAATCCAGAGCTTGGATTCACCTCACCTCATGTAGAGCAAAAATTCAAGCACTTATGTTAGAAACCTTCTCTCTCTAGTTTCTCTGGGTAATCAGTGGAGAGAGATAAGCATAGGATAATCTGTCATACATCAATGGAAATGTAAAGCTATGCTGCTTTCAGAACCTTGGGCACATGCATCTAAAAATGGGTAGGCTAAATTTGAAGTTAATGCCAGGTTAAGCATTCAGAGAGATGACCCTGTTCTCTGTTTTATGCACATGCGTTGACAACCATTTTCAGTCCCCAGGTGTTTGAATGGTTCTACACAGAGCAATGAAATGCATTGACACGGGACTTTGCAAATGCAGCTCGACCATTTTATTTCATATGACTGTCCCCCAAAGAGAGAAAATACATGCACACTTATTTTCTTTATTTGACAAATCTTTAATTAGAAAATCAGTCTTTTCTTTATTATAAAATTTCACAGGCTGATAAATCTTGGTAGGTTATAGAGAGAATATTTTTTCTTTGAACCTAATATAAAAGTTAAAATAAATAACAGCATTCATCAGATTATCTCTCTCCCCCTACTATGTTACCTATTACAAAAAAGCCTATAGTCATCAACTTTTATTTAAAAATCATAGATGTATATTGCAGCCTTTTATGACTTGAAGGGATGATATTAATATTTGATGATTTATTAATCATTTTCTGTGACTCTGGCAGGAGTGGAAATGCAGCAGGCTTGGTTCTAAACCCATACACGGAATTTTAATGTTCTGAACTCAGCAAAACAATTATCTGCAGGGGAGCACATAGTCAAATTTAATGATTTAACACTATCTTTTTAAAAAGAAAAATCCAAGTATTAATTAGCATTAAAACATTAAAACCGATTACACAGTAAAGCTTGCAATTTTACACACAGTTTTTGCACCAGAGTGCTGCTCGCTTTGTGCTGGTGTGTTGTGCTATCTATGAAGTATGGGCATGCCTATGAACCAGGACTCTCCAGCTGAACACCATAGGGCTTCCATTCACATGAGACTGGCATGAAGAGACTTTGACTAAAGGTACAAGACTGTAATTTGGACATTTTTCTAGAACTGCATTAAATGACATGATCACTACTTAACTCAACCATGCACCGACATGCGAGGGTACTTGAAAAAAGCCCAAAGTTTTACTGTATGTTTACAAAGCAGCTGATTCCCTGGAAAGAAGTGTCCAAGTGATGAAATGAAATCTCACGTGAAAATTGAATATACATTATCTACATTAACTTATGCTCCTCATTAAAATTATGACCAGGTTATCATTCATACCTAATTAATAGAACAAAGTCTAAAGTCTGGGATTTTGTATTTGTTTTGCATAGTCCATTTAATACCCGGTATTTTCTTGCTTGCATGATTCGTGTCTAAAAGAAACAGTGAAATAAATACACAGTCATTTACATAATGTCACAGTTTATTTAAAGCATTTTGAAGCTGAAATGATGAAAAGAGGACTGGGTAAATTACTTGGCAAACTGCACATAATTTATTACCACACTGAGTAAGTATATTGCACTGTCTAAAATAGTCAATGTTAAATTACCAACTTTTAGACACTGTCTAGATAATTTTTTGTGATTTTGCTCCCCCCCTGCCCCCGATACAAATAAATATACAGTTTTAAGTCTGGATTTTAATGGAAGCCCTGCTGAAAATAATTAATTGTTGTCATCCCAAGGTCAGGATCAGCAATGAATATAGCAATAATACAGCTCTTTTCATTAGATACTTAATTGCTGATTCCTCTGTATGTATCCGTACCTCTTTTGAGGTGTATTTGTCAACACATTCTCAGATTTGTCTCTCAGCAGGTTTGTTCCAGAGCCCACTGATGCTCATAAAAATATTCTTCTTGTTGCTGGGCTTTAGGCAGGTCTCATATGTGCCTCATCCTGATCTTTGTAGTTTTCCTGCTACTCCCCGGGAATAAGTTTTGCTAGATATTTGCCTGTACCCATTGTTCTGTCTGTTGGCTGCCATCCTCAGAGGAGACATACTCCAAAGAAATCCCTTCAGAATCTCGGAGGACTTATTCACCTCACCTCTGCACTGTCAACACTTATGTCTGAACTAGACCTCCCAAGCTTCCTTCCTCATCAACAGAAAGAAGTAGGTACTTTTAGGGCATACTTCATTTGTCCTGGCTTTTTTTCACCTTCATTATGATACCATGTCTCCTGGCCAAACATGGACTCTACAAATGTCCTTATTTGGGTCAGAAGAATCCCAGGCTCTCATGTTGGAGTCTTGGTTCATGTTTCAAACATGAAATTGAAGAGTTTTGAGTTCAGAGGGTAATGTCATGTAATAAATGCAACACAGTCTCCCTTCCTAATTTATGTCCTGAAATTCAAAAAGAACAAGGAAAGGTCAAAATAAAATAGATCAGAAAGCATGGCATTATCTCCTCTTTGTCCTGAAAATATCATTAGTAACTGAATGGATATTGGGAAAGATTTGGACTCAGAGTACAAGGTTGATGGAAGTGTATCGTTACTTATATTTCAGTCAAGTAATATCAATAACTTTGGAAATAGCCCACTCTTGTCCCCTCTGTAGCTGATGCAAAAACCTGCTGAAGTCAAAGGGAGTATTTCCAACAGTTTCAGGAGGCTGTGGAGCAGTCCTCAGTGCAAGCAAGTGAAACAGAAATCGTGACAGAATGAGCAAAAGTGGGAGCCTGTATCCAAAAGGACTCAAGTCTTAAAAGCTATCAAGTAACTAATCCTCTCCTAAGCTTTTGCAAGAGTCAAACTGTTTGATGTTCATATATTCTAGCGATGGTCATGTCATGAAAACATGCATAGAGCCTCACAAATGGCTGTTCAGCAAGCACTAGACACACTACCCTTATGAGAGTATAATCTAAATGATTTTGTGAAAACATTGGACATTTTAATGCTCAGTGGCAACTAATGTTGGGAAATGCTGGAGCACCAAAACAGAAAACCAGGAGTTCCTCCTTTATGACGTGCACTGCATTCTGTTTGAATGATGCATGAGACATCACACTTTGCAACGCATGTGCTGAGAAAGCAGAACCGTTTGCTGATTCATACTGTAAATTTTCATCCTCATGGAGCATGAACTAAACTCTGGGTCATGAGCTAGTAGAATCTATCATTTGATTATAAACAGCTGTCTAAATATATATATATACACAAAATAAATGAATCATTTATTTATGCCTGGCAATAAAACATGAGGTTGCTCATCCATTATTTATCCCTGCAGTGGAAAACAAGAATAGGGATGCAAAAATTTCACTGAAACTTTTCTTGCGTGTACTGTACAACACTATGTGCTGAAATAAAATCCCGGGTGTCCCTCCTCCTTTAAATTTTGATCCAGAGCAATCAGCAAAACTGCTGCATAGATGGGAAAACACATGGTGCTCCTTGCCCAGGCTTTCAGGCACCTTGCTCCTTTATTTTTGATATCACATTTTTTCAGCTTTTCTGTTGAGCATAGTCTAAATCCGCTTGTCACAAGAGAAAACCTAAGACAATTATGAAAGTAAGAGAGAGATGTGAGGGTTGAATTTCTGCTCATTTTTTTGCCACAAAAAATCCATTGTAAATCTGTTAACTTCTATCTTAACAATACTAGAGAGATATCACATATGTAGTACAGTGTGGGAGATTTCATGGACAACTGTTACCAGCACTGTCTCATTATTTCTTCTGCCTCACTCTGTGTGTCTTTATCCATCTGCCCTCCCCAAGGCTGTAGCTGCCTTGGTGCAATCTTCAGGTTTTTTGTTTCAAGACAGCCTAGACAGTGGAGCCCTGCGGGCTCTGCTGTACGACTAATGGTTCAGCACAAACCAGTTTCTAGTCTTTGGAAATTGTTGTTTTATCAGCACTTGCATTTCTTGTAAATTGAGATTAAAAGTTGGATTTTACTGTTACTATTGTTATTTATTTATAGTAATTATTATTCTTAATTTTATTCTTAAATCCTGGAAGGGATGGATTTAGAAATATTTCATTTTGGTGTGTTTGAAATGGGATGGAGCATTTTAGTATTTCAGCCTCACAATATTTTGTTTCAGTTTGTTGAACTTACTCAGATTCTTTCAGTTCCTGTCCTTGGGACATTAAAGTATAATTCCCTGTCTTGGCACACTGTCTCCTTTTAGGTGTTATAGTTTCAGCATCCTGACTGGCGCAGAGCTGGGCTACCTCTCCCACAATGCCAACGCAAGGCCCCTGGGATCCAGTGCTCCTTTGACCCCTTTCTTAAGCGGGACTTATAGATACACCACCTTGGCACTACCTGAGATGTGCCATTTGGCTGTAGAGCCTGACCAATACGTGGTGGGGAAATAGACCTTTGTATAATAACTCTTACAAGGTACTGAATGTCATCAGCAAAAGGCGTTTAACACTGAGCTGGTGTTGAGGAGGCAGGTACTACATGTGATTTGGGAAATCTTACTGGCCCTGTTCGTGGTTAAAAGCCTTGATGGGAGCAGAAACTCCACTGTTGCCTTGAGAACTTGACAACAGCTCAACCAGGGAGTCTTCCCACCTGTGGCCACTGTATTTAGTATTTGATCTTTATTCAAACTTTACACAGAGAAAACTTCATAGGTTATGTTGCTGAGTGCAATGTGATGTAAAACATAGCTATAATAAATGAAAAACTTAGCTCTCAGCGCCTCTTTACATAAAGAATTGGCCTTGACTGTGTGCAAATACACACGCAGACATTTACACACTCCTTTCAGGGCAAGAGACACTTCTGCTGCCAGCACATAAATAATTATATCCTTCTATGCAGAAAAAAGTTTTCAACAGCTACCAGAGCAAACCTGCCTTGTCCAGGAGAACCTTGTTTCAGAGTTAGGCAGAGTATTTATACTTTACTTACAGCCTTGCAAAAGTATTCACGCAAATATAACACTATGGGCAATGTGCAAAAGCAGAGATGTGCACATTGAGGAGCACATGAACATCTTTCAAAGAGGCATAATCTCTCACAAGACAAAACAATTCGGTCTACTCACTCAGCACAACTCCTTACCGCTCCTTCAAGAAGCTGCTCATGCAGATAAAGAGTCTAACAATGTCCTCTTATTCTGTTGCTATCTACCCTCCTACTCTGTTGTTATCTACTGTATCTTCCTTCACCTCCTCAATACACTCTTCACTGTGTTATCTGGCATTTCATGTTTTATCTCTGCTCTGGCTACATCAAGGCACTATGTTTCTAGGACTGTCAGTCCATCAGTTTTCACAGCTACTAAGATCACGTAAAAAGAAAGAAATTTCTGATACGCTTTTATCCAAAGCCTGAGATCTGGCTCTTCACACAATCTAGAAATTTTGAATTGTTTTGTTCCTATTGTTCTTAGAGAAATTAATGATATCTGGACATAATAACCCAAGAGCAATACGTCATGTAGTAAGTTTTCTCTCTGCCGTTCCTGATGACCCCATGGAGGTATTTATTGTGTCATCAAGTTTCTCAGATCCCTGTGGTCTGCACAGTTCCCTCATTTTTCAAAGGTTTTAGTTTATGATGCTGATTATGCCAGAGATGCCCATAAAAATATATTCTTGATAGTGGCTGTTGGTTTAGAACTAGTTTTTCTCTTCTGTCTGCTTTATCTAATTAAAAAGTTGGCTCCTGTTTCGCTTTGTTCTCCTTAAACTTTATTGAGTTTCAGGACACAATGAAAAATATACTGTTTCTTGGCTTATTCAGCTAAAAGGTATTCAGTGACTTGACATTCTTTGTTCTGCTCTTATTTATGTAGTTTTCAGCTTCTGATATCAAGCATTGAGATCCAGTTCCCAAACTACAGAACAAAAGTCAGAAGCGCAAATCATATGAGGGCAGAGTTTTGCACCTAATCTCAAACTCTGTGGTGAGTGAAACCAAATCCCTAGGTCCACATTGTCTCCACTTGGGAATGGCCTAAATGACAGTGTGGATGTGGTTTATTTCTCAGATAAACAATTCTGTAATTTTAAGGTGTAATCCAATGATTACATGGATTAGCATGCTGAATGCTCTTAAGTCATTAGTGAGATCTCTGAAACAATTCCTGATGGCCTGAGATGTGTCAGGACAGTGCAGGGCACCTGCAGAACAGAGGGGAGCGGGCAGTGTGCTACCCAAATATTAAAAAGCCCTCGTTTGTATGGGTTCTCTGCTTTAGCTCACACAGGAGGGGCTTTTGTAAAGAGAATTTAATTCCTTCTCAACTATGTATGCTCCTTGCCTCCACTCCACTCACATGCAATTTCCACAGATGTGTCTTGCCCATTTCCCAAAGCATTTTCATTTTGAGCACTTAAATTGTGATCTAATCAGGATTAAATTTTTGCTTGAACTTATCTTCCAGAGTACAGAGTTACTGGTTTTGAGTAGCTGATCATGCAAGTGGGTCAGCTTGGGTAGAGCTCTATACAATGTGACTGATTTCAGTGAGTCTCTGTCTGGATCTAGGATTGAGCCTTTCTTTCCTGTTAAATGAATGTAGAGGGTTGAGACATCAAAGGAATTCTGGCAAGATTTAAAAAAAAAAAGCCTCTTTAAGTCGGCTTTACCTGCATCAATAGTGGAAACTCTACCTTACATTACTAATAATGAATGAATTTTTAAAAGATCAATGCATCTGTAACTGGCTTTGCTTCCCATTTCCTTCTGCAATGTACTCTTCAAAAGCAGTGAAACTTATTTGGTCTATTTCAGTTTTATTTCTAAGCAATTTCACATTTTTTGGGTTCTCCCATTAACACTAGGATGGCCAGGATATTCAAGCACATCTAAGGATTTTTAAGTCCTTGATTGGATATCCTTTATGGGGTACATATTGGTGAAAGTACAAGCTCTGAAGAACTGGCCTCTTGAAGCTCTCAGTCTGGGGAGATCCACTAATGAGGCAATCTCAAAGGTGCTGTACAGCCAGGCTTTTCAAAGACTTTAGAATGATAAAAGTATGTTTCTGCTAGATTTTTAAAAGCTCCTAAGCAGTGAGCCTCAATGGGAGCTAAGCACCATCTTTAGGTATCTCTTAGAAAATCTGCCTCATTTCCTGACTTTTGTAGACATTGGCCACCTTGGGTCATTAGTGCCTTATGGAGGTTGCTTATACTTCTGTCAGTGTTTCAAGGGGGTTTCTGTTACATTGGATCTTCTATTTTGGTTCAGCCACATCTATTTTTAGCAAGTCAACATCTGAATTGCATTTCCATGAACCAGCTGTCAAGGGACCGCTTGTTAGACTTTATGAGCAGGAGATCCCTTATGCTTCTGCGGTCTTAAGAGAGCTATTCCTCTGGAAATTCCTCAGAGGAATTAAAAATAGAAACTTGACTAATTGAGAACATAAGTGCAAAGTTATGCTGAGGAAATGAGCCATTTGTAGTAGGATGGCCAAGATGACATGGAAAAACTGGGCTGTTTAGAGTCCATTGCTGTAAAATGTCCCAATGAAGTATTAAAGAAAGAAGGGCCACATATGTTTGAATGCCAAGGGGTGAATTAAACGCTTGAAAAATGAGAGAATAATAATATACAGAAGTACACAAAAATCATATGCTACCAAGTTGTCAGTTGTTACCAATTAAATCCTCTTTAAACTGAGACTTTTCCATTATAAGCATGTCAGAAAAAATTACGATGAAGTCACCCTTATTTGTATTCCACCCATGTAGAAATTGATTTGAGGAAGAGTTCATAGAATCATAGAATCATAGAATCATTAAGGTTGGAAAAGACCTCTAAGATCATCAAGTCCAACCGTCAACTAACACCACCATGACTCCTAAACTAGGCCCTGGAGTGCCACGTCTACATCTTTTTTGAACGCCTCCAGGTTTGACGACTCCACCACCTCTCTGGGCAGCCTCTTCCAATGCCTAACCACTCTTTCAGTAAAGAAATTCTTCCTAATGTCCAATCTAAACCTCCCCTGACGCAACTTGAGGCCATTTCCTCTCGTCCTATCGCTAGTTTCTTGGGAGAAGAGTCCAGCACCCGCTTCCCTACAACCTCCCTTCAGGTAGTTGTAGAGAGCGATAAGGTCTCCCCTCAGCCTCCTCTTCTCCAAACTAAACAACCCAGTTCTCTCAGCCGCTCCTCAGAAGACTTGTTTTCTAGACCCTTCACCAGCCTCGTTGCCCTTCTCTGGACACGCTCCAGCACCTCAGTGTCTTTCTTGTACTGAGGGGCCCAAAACTGAACACAGTACTCGAGGTGCGGCCTCACCAGTGCCGAGTACAGGGGCACGATCACTTCCCTACTCCTGCTGGCCACACTATTCCTAATACAACCCAGGATGCCATTGGCTTTCTTGGCCACCTGGGCACACTGCCGGCTCATGTTCAGGTTTCAATGTTACAGCGCATTATAGACAGAAATGGATACCTTTTCATTTAGAAAGTTGTCTGTCATCTCTGTGGCTGAATATGGACAGGAAATATGTGCCAGTGTAACTGCATTTTTATGATCGCAGCTATAATCTTAATTTACAGCAACAGCCAAATCATTGCTGATAGTAGGAAAAAGAATTTCAATGAAAGACTAATTATTTTGCCTGGTGGATGTAGCACAGGACCTCCCAGATGCAACTCTGAACTGTCTGTAAATATCTAACCTTGAATTTAGCTTCATTCAGAGTTCTCGGAGGTCAAGCCCTGCTCTCCGTTGACCTAAAAGCCAAGGACAATGTTGTGGCTGAGCCCAGCCATTACTAATCATGTCACGCACCATAAGAGATGCTGTTGGTGTTGCCTTTCTTACCCCCAGACATATTTCATAACCAATCATGCCTTGGGGGAAAGGGAAAAAGAAAGCTGAGACAGTAAAATGAAGTATGCAGCTCACCTACTGAGCCAGGGAGTTGAAACAACCTATACATCTCCATCTATCACAAGCCTGTGACGTTATCTAGAGGGCACGGGATCCATGTGGGAAGGGGCTGGTTTGGGGTGTTTGAAACTCTGTGTAGGAGGGAAAGACAGATGGGAAGGCTGGAGAAGACACCAGGAAAGCAGAGATATAAGAATAACCAAGACTACAGCCAGGCTAGCAGCATGGTTCTGAAAAATGCCTATGGGAAACTTCTTGGTTTGAACCAGGGGAAAAGAGGGGACTTTCTGTGAGCCAGAGAAGCTGCTTCCTCCTGCTTGGAGGCAGCGTCTTTCGCATGCCTGGTAGGTGAAAGAGGAGGACACTGAAGAAATAGCTGAATTCTTTATCGATTTCTCCTGCCATCAGAAATGACTGCACCCTCCAAAATTTGGATAATTGCCAGGAAGGGAAAGAAAAAAAAAATTAAAGTTCTAAAAATAGATCCCCTCTCAATTTCTATTAAGTTTTTTTGTTGGCTGGTGTTAGGCATTATATATGTAGGAAGGGAGTGAGTTTTCCCCTGCCTTCTGCAGTTGTAGATTTACTAATATTCTGAGGGCTGTGGACTCCTTTGGAGATGCTCACTTTTAAGATGTACTCTGAGAAAATGATTAGGACTGCAAACTTCCAGCCATTTGTTGGGAGATATTTGCAAGCACCTTTGAGAGAAAGTGCTGCATAACTCTGAAACTCGGTATTTTGAAAATGCTAGAGCCTGGAGAAGTTTTCTAGAATAGCAGTTCTGTAATGCCACAGGGGCACATTTTGAGTAGCCCTAAGAAAGCAGATGCTTAGCAGTATTTTTCAGGGTTTTGTTCAAATCTCCTTCTGCTGACCTCTGCTGACACCATTACCTACAAACATAAATATTTATTCCTTAAGTACCATGACTTTGAGCTGACACAAGAAAGCATTGGCTTCCCAAAATCTCATGGCCCTTTGGCACAGAAGGAACTAAATGAGTCAGGTAAAATTTGAGCTGGTCCACACACACACTCAAGGGATTATATTTTGCAACTGCTTAGAACAGACTGTGGTCTGTACAGCACAGTAGAACAGAGGCAGAGAGACATGAGCCATATTTACCTTATCTGCTGATAGAAGAAATACAAGCCTGATGTATATGATCAGTCATAAGTCATACACTTCAAATTTACAGATGTAGTTACTCGATCACTATCTTTGACATTATTTCTTCGGCAAGAAAACCCCTTAGATACAAATTTTCAAGTCCATCTGAAAATCTGGTAAAACAAGCTCCAGCATCACATGAACTGAAAAGAATGCACCTCAGCAAATTCTGATTTGCTCTAAGCTATTTCCTTAACTTTATCATCTGTACCCAGAAACATTTAGTCTTCTAATGAGAAGCCAAGAAGAAGCAGCGGCATGGTTATGATATGACTGCTTCTTTGCATTGCTAAATTTCACTTTTAGCTTTATAGTTTTTTTTCCTCAACCAAGAACAAAGCAAATCCCATTTACAACTGGTCTTTATTGCTGCCTTAGAAGGAATTAAATATGCCGCTACTTACGGTTCAGTAAACTCTTCAAATCCTGCGTGAAGAAAATGAACAAAACTCATAAGCACAGGCTTCTCTCCCACAGATGCCAGCGAGATGTCAGCCTGTGCTTGAAAGATATGAGCAAAAGTGGGAAAATTTATGCTTGTAAAGCTATGCCAGGTCAGACATACCAGTGTTAGTTATAGATGATCTGTGTAAGGGCACTAGATCAGTTCTGAAAATGACATAGTTGTGTTGTCGGTGTGATGTTACTCACATTGTAGCCTTATTTCTGAGCAGGAGTAACTAGCTCCAGCACAGTGCCAGGCTGACACAGTGTTGAATCTATGCTTGCAAAGCTGCCTTGTCCTCTCATCGTTGCAGCAGTGCTCAATGTAGAAATACTTTCTGTGAAGCTATGGGTCTGTACAGACTTTGAATTCAGTAAACATATTCCCTTGTACAAGGTAGGACGAGTCTAAGTAAACTATGCTTATAATAGTCAGTGGTGTTTCTTCTACTTTTTGGCCTGATTTGGTTATTTCCACCTTTGTCAAACTTGGATCAAAGGCCAAGTGGTTGCAGCTAAACTGATAAGCAGCAAAGCTATTGGCCATGCAGCAAAGAGGATGTTTCAGGACCTTGGCGTCAAGTTTTGAGAACTATTAAGAGTTACTCCAGGGAAGTGTCAGTGCTGGGAAGCCCCTGAGAGCAGCTGCAGGAGCTGTCACAGAGCATGGGGAAAAGCTGTGATACAGCACTGGTTGCAAGAATCGACAACTATGTTCCGAGACTGAGCTCCTCTACTTGCTCCTTCAGCTCAAGGGGACTGAAGACTTTCCACACTGCATCAGTGACTAAGCTCTTAAAATCCCATGGATTTGGAAATGGAGGAGCAATGCTGTGAAGAATATGTTGCTTTGGCTCATTCCTTCCGGCCCCTCAGTACTCTGGTATCCAGTTCTACCAAATCACACAAAGTAAGAGCATCTACAGGATGAAAGTAAAGGGCTTGTGCCCTGGATCTTGAAGTCAGTATTTTTGTGTTCCTCTGTCAGGAATCAGCTGGGTTTCCAATCTCTTCAGCTGAAGAGTAGAGGGGATTGCAATGGTTCCAAATGAAAATGTAGTAGATGCCCAATATCAGCACAAACTTACACAGTGGATAACATCCAGCATAGAGGTGACCTCCTTGTCTATCATAACCCAAGAAGTATTATGGGATTTCAACTTAATGTGACAAAATATCATCACAAACACGAAATTCCAAAGCCATCACTCAATGTTTATAATTAGCCCATGGCAAACTGCTCTGAATACTAAAGCAACTATAAACCATGTAAATTCTCTTAATTAGCAAAGATGCAGAAAATGTGTGAGACTGGCTCACGGCTCGGAAGGCTCCAATTAACCTGGCCCAGATTGAGGTGGTTAGGAGGGCAGCTCCAATTGTGCAACGGATGTAAAAACTGCTAGTTTGGTATTAGGTCTTGTATTTTTCCATCCCTGGGCCTGTTCTTCAGTGCTACCTTCAGGCACATCATCTGTTAACATAAGATCGTTTCCTGAACTGGCTGCAGAAAAACAGACCTAAATCCAGCAAGCCCTGACAATACTCTGCAAACCTTTTCAGATATTAATTCTTTCAGTGAGTATGATCCGTACAGCAATTTTTCTGCCTGGATGTCACACAGTCCTGTTCAAGCTCTTGTTCAATACTATTGCAGGGAAGTCTAGACCAAAAGGATTAGTAAAATTATCACCCCTGACTAATAAACAGGCAAGAAACCATTTCCTTTCATATAGTGGCATCTTGTGGACACAATACTTCACACTGGGTCTCTGATCATTGCGTTGTTACAGTTGAAAAGCTGCTTAGCCTGGACTGATCTTACACCTAACAAATTCAGTGGCTGCTCCTCACTGACTTCAGCAAGGGAGGATCATGCCACCTCCTTCAGATTCAGACCACAGGAGTACTGACCTGTCCTGTCCTGCAATCACTGTACAAAACCAGAGTGCTGCAATGTGTGTGGGAGCCACAGTTTAATTTAGTTTTAACAGCAATAGCATAATTACTGCTGATAATCAGGGCAATGGGGATTTCTGCACAAGCCAATCACTCAGGCACCTACTCAGCTTCTCAGAAAAGTTTTGTTTGCATCCCATGCTCTAAAACTCAGATATGTCTGTGTGAGCTGCAGGCATATATCTGCGATGCATCTTAGGAAAGAGCACTAAATAGTTGTATTCCTTTAAAGGAGAGATGGAGAAATACCCATCAGCACAATTGCAGCATTCCCAAGCAAAATGTAAATTACAGTTAGAAATCCAGAAGTGATCATGAATGAGGTGGGAAGAGTAAAATATGCTAAAATTTTTTCAAATCTGTAATGCTTCTACATGTACCCACAGTGAGCCAGGATATATATAGGTCAATTCATTGCAGATGATGGGTTCTTATAGCAGCACCACCGATAATGTTTCTAAAACATTTGATTTGCTGTAAGAAACTATGCCAAACCTTTGAGCTGCAGGACCATATACAGGTTTTTGTTGCATGATGACATGAGCTCATAGAAACTTCAAATGCTAACAACCACTGCATCATTCCTTCGTATGCTGCCATGAAGGTACCACCTGTCTCTCATACTATGCACTGATTTCTGAGGTGCATGGGAGAGAACCAACTCAGAACAGATCTAAGGCCCATGAATCAACACACCACCAAAATCCATACGGATCCAATGTTGAGAGTACAAGGGAGTTATTTTCAGGAATAACAACAATGAAAATGGACACTTTTTTTTTGCATAATGAAAACTAAAACTAAAAAGTCAACCTGCATTATAGAAAGGAATTGAATCTCATTAGTTGGTGACAGTTTAACTTTAGTAGGACCAAAATTATGTATTTATGTTTTTTTCATATTCAAATCCATTTTACCTTTTATTTCTCATAATAAATTGATCTGCATTTACTTTTTTTTTTTTCAAAAATTACAAATAAAAAAATTGGAACTATATTATTATTATTATTTTTAGACAAGAACCAGCTAAAATTCTGTAATGACAACTGCAGTTTTCAGTCAGAATTGAGCAAAGACTAGAAATAAGCTGTTACAAAAGACTAGAATACAGATTGGAACAACTGTCTTTATCACTGGAGGGCAGTGTAAGTACCAATACAGGCTAAAATAGCAAAACCCCAGTATCCTCATCTAAGTGACTTCATCTACCAGAACAGTAATTGCTGCTTCTTTATAGAGGCCAGCCACAAATAAGAGATCCTGCAGACAGCAAGTCAGGCCTGCCACTGAAAGACAGAAAGACAGTTTTCTTGTCATCAATTTTTCTTTATCGTTAAAATTTCCCAGACCAGACCTGGGTTGGGAGAGAAAGAAGCTTTCCATGGCCAGACTGCTTCTGGAACTGAAATTTGTTTGAAAAATTTGTATTGAGCTTTTCTCTAATTTTAATAATAAATATAGTTGCGGAAGCCCTCATCATGTTATGACTACTACCAAACTTGAATGCAGTCCCAAGCCAGGCAAACACTACCCTTGTTTCTTGGAGCTTAGCAGAGTTTAAGGGCTTGGTGGATGAAATGATACTTTAATTGTGTCATCTGCAACATGTACAGAAAACTTTGTCAAACTTTTCTACGTCCTTGGAAATGAAGAGGAGAATTTAATGTCACAATTTTGGGCTACATTTGCTTAATCATAGCAATCTATGAAGATTCTGGACTAGGCATTCCTTAGAAAACAATGAAAAAAAGAATCTTAATTCTGAGGGGTACTTCTGTTACTTTGGGTCAAATCTGCATCGTCCCTCATGAAAGTTAAACTAGCACGGGATCAACACGAGCAGAAATGGCAGCACCTAGCTGAGGCCAAGAGAAATAGCGCTGACTTCTTCTGGTTTCATGCAACTTCTTGCAGTTCAGCTGAACAGCCTCAGTATTATCCTACTAGCATGTGTTTTTTGCACTCGATATTACCCATGTTTGGCAATGGAGATGTTTTGCAGCTCAAAGATGCTATAGAGTTACCACTTCACCACGTGAGATGACAACTAGCCACTTTCCTTCCACCAAGGAGAGTTTCCTCAGCAACAACTAACAGAGGCAGTTTTCTAGCAGTGTCCTTTTTTCAGTGCCTTTTGGGGCCACTAGCTGGAAAACTCACCTGGGGAAATGGTGATTGATATAGAAATGGAAAATAAGTGTATCTGTGGAAAATAGCCTGACAAAGATGGACAGGCCTACATCCTGTGTCGGGTGCCCTCTCCAATATGACCAACAAGGTCATGTCCTCTGGTCCTGCACCATCCCCTCCTTTTCATTTGAAAGGAAACCAGGTCCATGGGTAAGGACAGAGTCTTAGTCCAGTAGGTTTCCTCTAGACAGGATACTGAAGACCAGGATTTCGGGATACAGCCAGAGACTTCAAGGCAAAGCCCAAAGGTTACCTTTTGCACTTGATGCAGGAAATGTGAATGAATGTGAAATAATGAATGTGAAATACATGATTTAGTGTGTCCTCCTAAGCTCACTATTTACTCAAGGGCCTGAGAGATGCTCATGCTGGTACATCCATTATCAAGAGCAAGAAAAGTGATAGCACAGAGGCAGGGCCGGATCTCGTAGACGTGGGGCAGCACTGAGCACGATGTAGGCAGGTTCCCTCAGGCTTCCCAGAGATGGTCAGAGAACACCTGACAAAACCATGCCCCATGCCTTTGCACTGGAAGGGCTTGAACTCCCAACTCTACCACTGTGGGAAGAGGAGCTGAGCACTACCAGGGTTGCAGAGGAGCTGGGAGAAGCCTCAATGTGAAAGCAAGAGAGAACTTGGTGAGAAAGGAGCTGTTGGCATGAGCAGTTGGTGAAGAAAGGAACTGGGTTATGTCCTATAGAGGCCATCACGTAGTCAGCTCTGTCTGGGAAATTTAAACATTTGGTTGCATTTAGCATAGCTTCAGGGCAGCTGTAAATTGTCTATCTGCCGATAGTCTGTGAGGATCCATATGCCAGCTCAGGGTTGCCAATTCCCTGACTCTGACCCACTCTTCCCAAGCCCTGAAATGTCCTGCACCTCTTATGAGGAAGGAGGTGCCAGTTCCTGCTGCTGCCCAAGGTCTTAGCTCCACATTTGCTCTTAAAAAAATCCCTGTCCATTTCGTCTAAAACTAAACTAGGGGAACAGGCACCTGACAAAATGGTCCTGTAATATGCATTAATACTGACTATCTTTCTATTAAAGAAAGGGAAAATTCTAATATTTAAGAGTAATATATTTTATTGAAGATTTCAGTATTTCAAAGACATAAATATTTGGTATAGAAGTTCAAGCTCAGTAAAAGGCTGTTATATAAATATGGTCATGGTATAATCTTGGAAAATATTAACAGTTTTCAGCAACAAGGGAGCTTTATGAGGGAGGAAAACCAATATTGACTTATGGTGTTTATTCGTAGCAGAGTGAAGTTGCCTACACCTGAGAAATTCCAGTAATTAAACACCTAATGCTAAATTCATACAAAAAAAAGTTAAGCAAATTCTGCAACTTAAAGGGAGACAGAAAAGCTGCTCATTACGGGCTAAAGAAAAAAAAAGAACAAGCATTACATTAAATTAAGGTGCAAATGGACATAAATAACAGTTGAAAAAAAATGACCTTAATCTTCCCTACAGTACTTGCTTAATTCAGTCCTTTATGTATTCTCCCTGTAGTGACTCTTGGCTGCTCACAACTGTGTTGTTTGCAGTGCTCCAGTCACGCAGCTGCTGTCCTGCATCCATTGCCCATCACCCCAAAATTATTTATCAACATTTTCATTGCAGTTACAATGAACAGAGATGCCTCAGAGGGATTAGTCTGACCCCACTTTAGACATGTGCTCTCAGTTACATGAACTAGTTATCCTAGGCTATTCACCAGCTCTGGTAGCTGCCATCAGATGCCTGCAAGGACCCTCATCCTAAAGTAGCAGTCTGAGCTAAATGAATTTCAGAACCTATTTCTCTCCTTTGACTATAGCCTAGGAGGGGACGTCTTTCATATCTGATTTTTACATGTCCCTTTCCATCTGGTTGTGTGCTTCCATAAAGTATTGGCTACAGACATCACAGGGGAAGACTTATTTCATGAAAAGACATTGTTTGTCATTAGACTATTAAACGCTTATAGTGCCTGTCTTTCTACAGAGCTTATATTTTAGGGCAAAGTTTTTTAAAAAGCATTATTCTTGTAAGAAACAGAGATCAGTTACACTGAACGTTTTTAACAATGTTGAGGAAATGTCTGATTTAAGACCCTCTGTCTCCTTTTCAGATTAGAATATTTGCTTATCCCAGTCCTCAGGCTGGCAAGGACTTATGGACATATCTTTATATACACCCTGATGGCTCCACTGAAGCCAATGGGATTATTTACAATGTTTATGGCTTGGCAGTTGCATCTTTTTTTACAGGAGTGAGGACTTGATTTCTTTTCCTGGTGTACATAAATGTTCCTCAAGAGATGCAGCCCAAGGACATGTATAGCGTGATTCTCCACTTCTGCCCCATTCATGTCACCATTCACATTTAGTTTAATTAAAAAGCAACAGATGATGCCATGGGAAGTTTTACACTAGGCACAAANGAATTTAACTTCATCAAGCAATTCCTCTCATCCATAATAGAGGCATATCCAGCACTTCTCCAGAGTATCACTTGAAAGAAATAATGAATTACATTAAATGAAAAGTGTCATTTTTTCCTTTTAAAAATGAGCTTTAACATCATAAAATACTGTATTCTCATTCTGAGTCAAATATCTTCTTGTTATTTTTCCAGAAAAAGTGCTCAGCAAGGCTTTGTTCTTGCCTGAGTGTTGTACAACTGTAACAAATCACTAAAATGTCCCTGAGATGTCTCACATCAGGGAAATTGAAACCCTGAAAAATATATGTGCTTGGCACGGTCTTTCTACATATTGTGAAATTGCTACTATAATTGTAGGATTTAGTATGTTATGGGAAAAAGGCCTTTTCTTTTAAGGCCTCTTTTTCTGCAAAGCGCATATTTAACTTGAAGCACAGAGATAAGTGCATCCTTATTTAGCTCAGTACTTAAACACATGCTTAAATTTAAAGATGTCCCAGTCCATGAGACTTAAGAATTTAATTAAAATAAATCATGTACTTGAGTGCTTTGCCAGATTAAGGTCTTCAGAAATAAAATACCAGTATGAATGTAGGCCGCATTGGTGTCTAAAGTTATAACTTTGCTGGTAAACCAAGCAATGTCAGGGTTTGCTCTGTGGCCCCGAAGGAGGCTGGCATGGTCTGTCAATGTCCATACTATTAAACTCTCCTCTAGTCTAAAAAAAGGGGAACTGTAAACAAGCTGTGTGGTGGGAATGGTCCCTGGGCCATGCCAGCACCCAGACTGTGCCTAGGAATGGCCGGGGAGAGAGCTGGTTTTCTGGACCAAAGCTGTGCCAGGGACTTCCTAGATATTTAATAGTTTAGAAGATTAATTTCAACACCTGTGTCATGCCATAACCTGGAATCACTTTGGAATGTAACTGCCTCAGTCTTAAGAGGTTACACCCTAAGTTCTGTGTTTCAACTGGCTTTATCATGCCCAGGGCTTAAATCAGGTTTCATGGTGCTGTTCAGCAGCAGTTTGTTTTTATACACATGGTGCTCTGAGGTAGTGAGAAGAGAACAAGTTCTTGTTCAGGGCTAGATACTGTCACTGTTTAGGCTTTCACAGCTAGTCGATCCCTCTCTGAAGTTCTCACACAGGTACAATTATTGCAGCTAGGCTGGCACCTTGGTCACTCTTTGCTTTTCTACCTCATGGTGGAAAGTTGATCACCTGGCAGAACTGAATTTTGCAACTACCTCTTCTTTTTCTGTAGAGGCAAAATCACACATCCCACAAATCCTACATATTTAGTATTTGGGTGTACACATTGAGAATGCGGGCCTGTGTCTGAATAGGCAGACACTAACACTTCTGCTGTGCCAGATGCTGCAAAATCTCCATTGACATGGAGTTCAAACCAATGGGGTTTCCTCCAAAAGAAAGTCTGCTTCTGGTAGACAGGATGTTTTTGTAGGTCAGGAATTATCTTTGGTGTAATAAGTGTGAAAAAAATCCAGTCCTTATTGATGAAAGGAAATAAGATCAAAGAAGTATCATGCCAGAATTGCAAGAGAAATAGAAAAAAAGTGTTTTGGACCAAGATTTCTCTATTCATGGAGACTTTTACTCTCTATTCAGTTAACATTCCTATTGAAATGTCCATGTTAAAAATTTATATCCATGACTGAATCTAAAATAATTTGTGTCCTATTCTCAAGTGCCTTATTAAAACAGAAGCGATGCTCTTTGTCCTTTACAGAAGAACTCAGTACAACGTCCAACATACAGCTGGGAAACTGAGAAGCAGTCTGACAGTAGAGGGCTGCCACACTGTCTTACCCTGGGATATGTCCCTTCTCCAGCAGAAGCTGTGCTAATCTCTTCATGATTTTAGTACATAAGCAGGGTAGACCCTGATGTGTGCTCAGGAGAACTATACAGCTGATCTTGCTGAAATAGTGGCGTTGTAAGTAATGGGGAGACCATTATCAATCTGTGTTAGAAATACTGCCTGGAGTACTCAGCAGGCTGATGCAGAGGGGTTGAAGTTAAGCAGGACACTGTTGAGGTACCATTAATTTTTCTCTAGTTAAGGCTGTATCAGCATTTCCAGTAGAATACTTGTTTCCAGAGGCTTGTATAATTCAGCCTGGAAAATGTGCTCTGAACAGAAACTTGGCACAAAATGTTCCAAGCAGGGGCAATATTTTCTTTTTGAGGGCATGAAGAAATACCCATTTATTTTTGTTTCTAAGACAGAAAATCAGTGAAAAACTAGGCATTTCTATGTTAAAAGTGTGCTGAAAAAAGAAGTGTTTACAGTAAAAAGAACTAGAAAGAGTAGAAATTTATGAGATAAAAAGGGCAGAAAAATGGAAATTTAGGCTTAATTATTTTCTGAGTTTTCTTACAGAGACTTTTCTGTCTGAAGAAATTTTTTAGCTATTTGGGTGCTGTTATAAATTAGCTAGTTCTGTACCAGAGTCTGCACTTTGATGCATCCAAGCGTCTTCCATTTATTTCAACAGGGTTATGCTCTCAGAGTTTTCGAAAATAAATAAGAAAATTTTGAAGAGGTTGAGAGCACACACAGAAGATTAAAGTACAAAATAAGTTGAGCTGCAAAGGAAAGATAGCCTCAGGGAGCGGGAAAGAGAAACTTTATTTTCTTTAATGAGGAAGCAGGAAGAAAATGAGAATAGTCTTGTGGGCACATTGGTACGTCAGAGAGGAAACAAAGAAAGAAAGGAAAGATGAAGTTCAGAACTGCTTCACATTTACTTGTTTTCAGCAGGATCTTGATTGCCTGTCTGGGCAAGAAGGTCAGATCCCAGTCTTTGGTCTGAAAACCCACAACCCACCTCAACCTTGTGGTTAAGCAATGACGTTTCGCACCGCTATGGGTAGGATGAACATCCAAGTTTCAGATTGGATCCTTTGCTTTTAAGCCATGAAGGAAGTAGAAACAGTTGGGGAAAAGAAGGCCTTGAGGATTAAAAGGAAAAGCTTCCAGAAAACTTTCTTCTACCTGACTGATGTGTCAGAAGAAGCAGTTGCACCTCTTCATTGTTGGGCAGGTGAGGTGAGGCGTGGGGCTCTGTAGTGATAAATGGGGATGTCTCAAAGGACGCCACTGAAAAAGCCCCTAAAGTCTTCTTGGTCAGAGGTGTATGCCTGTGAGCTGCTGTGATCACAAATTCCTCATTATTCCTCGGGAAATTATGAATGTTGGCACTCAGTGCCAGGTAGGTACCTCTGCGTATCTCCAGGAGACTGCGGTGTTGCTGCTCGTAAGAAGGCAGAGAGCAAACAGTGGGGGCACGCAATGCCTGTGCTTGCAGCATGGTGTGCACCTTTCAGCTCTTATTCAAAGCTTTGTCAGGTAAGGAAACAGCTCTGAATCCCCTCCCCAAGGGTGTGTGATGGGATCCCTTCCTTGCTGTACATAGAAAACAGGTCATGGAGAGGCCCCTGCTGAGGTGGCAGAATCTGCACTCACTTGGTCTGGAACATTGCTTTATGCAAGACTATGGTGAAAAGAAGCATTTTGGGTGATGGATGAGCTTCTTCACGTATTCAGTTTCCTTCCCTGTTCAAATGCCTTCTTGCTTGTATAAGATAGTATGGAAGAAGAATCAAAGTTTTTACTGTCTATAATTTGATTACACTACCCTCCAAACAACGTGTTTCACTTGGTTTCCACTTCACCTTAATATTCTGAGATAGCCTTAACATAATTTTTTATTTAAAGCCTTGTTGGAGGATACGCTGCCTCTTTGTGAAGTAACCCTTTTCCCCAAGACTACAACATGTCTCTTGCTCATGAACTGCCTAACTTTGCTTTCTTTCAGTATTTCCTAGGACATCAAATGAGAGCTTGAGGTACTCAAAAACCTAGTGTTGCAATGAAAAAGAACTTATTAAAGTTTATAATTACAGAAAAATTAATCAAAGAGACTTAGCATGGTACTTGCATAAAGACAATAAGCCAAGCTGTTGTCATAGTGAAATATGGAATAACTCCATTGAAATAAATCTTAATTATGCTAGAGTCACTACTCAGTGTGACTTAATTAAGAGTAGAGCAGTGAGAGCCTTTTGGGAAAAAAAGAACACTGATTACACAACTACTTTACTTCATATTTCTTCCTTCCCCCCTGCTTCTTTTCCTTCCCACTGCAGAAAATTTCAAAACTAGAGTTGTCCAAGTGAACTCGAATAGATATTAGCATGTGGCAGGTTACATCCTAAATAGGAATTGTTTGAAGTAAAAGGTTGAGAACAATAACCCTGAAGATAATCTCTTTAAATTATACATGCAAGGTGCCATGCATCCATATTTATCTTGGCCATTAAAAGTATGTTGTTTTGTTAGGCAATAAATTTATGAAACATCAGGTACTGGACTACAGAGGTGAAGACTTAACTCCAGTAAAAAAGACAGAGGAATAGATTAATTAAGGTTAAAATAGCCCACATGGGAAAGTGTAAAGAAAAAATTACAGAAAGAAAATATATCTTCACTGCAGCCTCCTGAATGCAGCATGCAACAATGGCTATAGACTATAGACAGATATATTGCTCAACAAGCATATTGACAATGTAAGAGGTTCATTTGTCATGATTTCACTTCTTACCAGATAGAAAGCATGCAAAGCCAGATATATCATGGCAATAAATCTGTTGACTTCAACAGACTTATCTCAACAATGAATTCAAACCAATACACTTTGAGGGAATGAAACCAAACCGAGTAGGAATTATCCACAGGTTTCTTGGCAGCTTATGGAGACCATATATGAAACCAGACATTAAAGGAATATGCGCAATATCCCAGGGGACTTATGGTAACTGGGAAAAAAGTGTATAATGAAGATCTAATATGCAGCATGTATCAGAGTATCAAATTGCTTTGCATGGGCTATGTCCTTTCTTCACAGGTACTTATGTAGCTCCAGTTGAGCTGACTGGGTGCTGCAGAAAAGGGTAGAGTTTATTGAAAAGGACTGAAAGCAAAATAAGCAAAAAAAGGAGAAGTTAAAAAATATGGATTACCCATCCCCAAATGATTCCAGTTCCAGCGTGAACTGAATTATAGAAGAAGATAATATTTTTTTTAGCTTGAGATGAAAGTTTTCCTTGTTCCACAGAGACTGACGTATGTGTAGGAGTAACAGCTGCAACGGTCTTTCTTGGTGGATCTGGAAAATGGTTGATAACTAAAGTAATAAAATTACATCCATGGAAGATCTGGTTTGTTTTCTGCTCCACTCTGGCATTGATGTAGAAATAAAAAAATTCTAGCTCGAGAGGGTAATCTATATAACTTGTGTCTGGTATATACAAGTGCTACTGCACATGCATGATATTGGGAGAGAAGCTGGTTTGACATCTCATCAAACTCTAGCTCATTTGTGTGAGCCCACCTGCAACATTAACATCTCCTGATTTCTTAGCTCACCATTCTCTGCTAGGGGAATTCCAGTGGCAATTTTTAAATGATCTATTCTGCATAAAAGCCTCATAAGCCAAACATAAAATTTGAGCTGAGTTACTCCTGGGATTTATCCCTAAAATAGGTGCTTGGAAAGCACGTTTTTAAGGTTTTCTTCTTTTTTCTTTCACTTGATATTTGGTCATTTTAAGTGGGGTTAATCTCACCAAATCTGGATGAGTCTGCATTGCCGATGTCTGTGTCTGAACTAATCGCGCTGAGCTTCCTTTATCACCAATGCACAGAAATATGCATTTTTAAAGGTTTGATTAATTTACTTGTAATGCACAGCTGTAAGATCAGTCAGAAGTGTCTGTCCCTCTCCTATGGCCATAAAGGGAGCTCAGATATAAATATCTACGTTGTCAACATCCAAAGTTAGATGAGACGAATCCTGGCTTTGATGGCTTCGGAAAATGCTACTTTCTTCAATGCAATGCATGACAGAGATCCCTGGGGTACAACTGGGCAGTACAAGAGAAGACCAGAAACTTCCCCTGTGACACCTCCAGAAGTGATACCCAAGGGTCACAGTTGTGCTGCAACAATCCAGGTTTTGTATGGACAGTGGAGGAAATGTAAGAAGGTATGGAAAACTTGACATTCATAACCGACTGTTCTAAAAAGCACTGGACATTGCACAATGTCTTCAAGATGCAAATCAAGGTCAGTAAATACTTCCCAACTAGAGACACATCTGAGTCATAACCCAATATTAAAACATCCACTGCTCCTAAATCTTACTAAACTATTTAGATCTCAGTTTTGCAGCTGGCCCTTGAATATCTTGGATCAAACCAGTAACGCTGATCTAGCTACACCTGAAGTTTATATCTGGATTCAAACTTTGGAAGCTTTACCTATCTGGAAAGCTTATCTTTCTCTAAAACCTGTTGCACGTAAAAGGTCCCTTGAACAATCAAGAGCTTTGACCACTCCTAAAACACAGAGGTCTTTTTTGGCAAATGGTAATGGCAAAGTACAGGAAGTATAGAGAAGAGGCGAAACTTCATTCCTTGGAAACAGAAGCCGCTAATGAACATTAGAACTGGTGTTCAAATGGCTTTTTGTGCTGCAGGTGGATTTTCTCTGGCTCTCCCTAACCATGAAACAGTAGGAAGAGGCGAGAGATGTCACAGAACAAAGAATCAACTTCTTGCAGAGAGCTTTTTAGTGAAACATATGTACAGACCCTCATCAGCAAATTCTGCAGGTTTGAGACTGAGTTAACCAGCCGCAAATAGACATCTATACACATTTTGGAAGGCAAACAGCTTCCAGACATCTTTTAAAGGTACCCACAAGTAACACAAAGTAGACATAAACACTCCGTATAGTGATATCTTTACATAGTGTCCTCATGGATACTATATATTCAGGAAGACATTGCTCATGTAGGTGATTCTATACCATACTCCAGAGAGTAGAAAGCAAGCCCTTTTAAAATACTGAAAGGGGAGATGGACAGGGCAAGCTCCAGCGCAGAACTGGGCCAACAGCAAACTAAAATGGCTAGATCTGTTTTCATCCCTTCTCTTGGGCTACTAAGCTGTATAGTTTACAAAGCAGAGAAATTCATTCATAGTTCTTTACAGTACGATTTCTAGTGTCACATAGTAACTGCAGATTTACTGTACTCTCCTGTAAAATTTCAACTGTCATAACAAAGCTTTATGTTGCAGACGATCAACACTCAGATATTTAGGAGTAATAATAACAAAGACATTTCGCCCTCCCCTCCCCTTCCCTCAGGAGACCGATCTGTCTTTTTACAACTAGGGGTTGATTCAGCCCCATGCAAACCTTAACAAGGTCCTTTTTGTGTGTGTGGCAAGTATTTGACTGATGTTTTGCCTAAAGAAGGGGAAAATCCCACTTCCTGCAGCATATTGCAGGGACCAGCAAACGTATCCCTTTGTCTGTTGGACCAAATATATAATGATAATACAGTGTGGGTGCTCCAGAGCTGACTCAGCTGTTACACAGTCACATTATGCCTGTGATATGCAATCCATCATTACGTTTAAAGTGCCTGCTTGATTAATATTCAGTATTTAATGTCAACACTGAGAAATTAAAATTCAAAAGTGTTACACTGCAGGAACTGCAAATACTGCTGCAGTGGTAATGGCCTGGGTTAGTTTAGTAAGATCTGCTAGTTCAAGGGGAATTTCACAATTCAGAAATACCAAAATGTGTGTATGGTATTAATTACCAGCTGTGACCTCTTGGGACAAAGGTGTGTCACGTTTAAAGAAACTAAATATTAGATTTCCAAATGGGTATGAATATTTCTTCCCCTATATGAACAGTACCTCTATCCCTTAGCAGTATAGCTTTGCCATCCATATTCACAACAACATAACAACTGGTGTTACAGATATACATGGTATACTAGAATTGGGAAGTACTTTGGCTTGGATTGTTTTAAACATCTGCTTCCCAAGTGCATAGGTTTCATCTTAACCAACTTGCTCAAGAAAATAAGAAAAAAATACCATAGCTTTTTTTAATCTCTCTTGGTCTTCTTTCCTTTTCTCATTTGAAATGTTGTTTTTTTTCTTTTCCATGGACAATTTTATCAAATGAACAAATCTGCCTTTTTCCCTACTGTTTACTTAATGGTAACTCTTTTTTTTTCACCTTTGCTTCAGTCCTACATACGACAGATCAAACAATCCCCATTAGAGCTACAGTTTGAGATTCAGGAACACTTAATGGCCAACAGACTCTTCCCTGGTGGAGAATGAGGATTCAAAGGAAACGTTTGAGACTATTTTTACTTTCATTATTTTTTTTAAAAAAAATTTGCACCTTGATGTGTCATGAATACCCCTTCTTGATCTTCCTTTGCCTTGTCAGACCTGGCCAGCACAAGCAGCTGAGATCTTTGCTCTATTTTCCCTGCATCTCTGTGCAACGCTTTTTTAAAAAGAGAATATACTATTATTTTTTCTAAGCCTTTCAGACTGCTGTAACATGATCAGGATTCTCCTGAATCTCTATGCATTCAATCTCTTCTCGTTCCTTCCTTTTGGCCCGTTTCTTTTTCTTGTGGTGCTTTTTGGAAGGTGGGAAAAAGGTTAGAAAGACGGGCAAAATAACAAAACAGTGCAGAAGTGTGCAACTGCCGGCAAGCAGCAAGCATTTGAACAGTGTGAAGGTCAAGTTTGAAGGCACAAAGAGAAGGGGGACCAACCCAATAAGAAAAGAAGAAACGTTCTGCAAAATGGCTGTCCCATGCTCTTGGAGGGAGTTCTTTATACACTGAGTTCGGGTGTGCTCAGTAGCTAGTACAAATGTATAAAGCAGGGGTGCACAGTGATCTATGGCAAAATTCAAAGTGTAGATAAGGCACAGTATAGAAATGCAATCCATGTCTACATTCCATAAGGTCATCAAGCCAAGGACACCCAGCTCTATCGAGGTGACGCTGAGAATTAACCAGAAATTTCCCAGAGGATGGATAACCAGGAAAAAGGTCAATATTAACACCAGCAGGATGCCAAAACCAGAAATCAGGACAGGCATAGTTACTGATAAACCATAGTGGTCCATGAAAACAAAGGTAGGATTGAACACAATGAACTTGATGCTCTGTATAAGAGAGAGTGGCCTCAGCTTCTCCAACAATTCTACTGCCTCCCTCTGTGTGTTTTCACTAGTCCTGGCCACCAGGTACAAACGAGAAGCAATTATGTTGTTCTCGTCTCCAGCTTTGGAGAAAATGATGTCATTTTTGAAGTGCTGGAATTCTGGCTTTTTTAAAAAGGACCTCTGGAGGATGCTGATAAAGTCACTTTTGTTGGTTGCACTGATGTTACCCACTCGAAGGTATTGGTAATACTGTTCAATCCAGGA
>WAAD01004371.1:142797-155432 GCA_013389945.1 Fregata magnificens
GCATAGATGAGATACAGTATCACCACAAATGGCTTGACATAGATATTGGTAATCCACTCATTGTAATGCTCTCGGAGGAAATGCTGGATAAAGTGATGCTGGTACGGGTTGGTCTCATGATGAGAAGTATGTTGATGGCCATCATTCATCATGGTCTGGAACCACACAGGTTTCCGGTCCAGGTATTCTGCTGAAGGAATTTTACAGCAGAAGATGCTGTGATAACGGTTCTGCTCCAACTGGCCAGCAAAGACCAGGCAGGAACCAAAGAATGAGAAGATATAGAAGTAGTTCAACAGGATGGAGACACACATGTTCTGGCAAAAGACTTTTACAGCTTCAATGTTGGTGAAAGGGCTTGCACCCATGCCAAAGGCTATGAAATACAAGGAGCTTGTCATTGTATAGGAGACCATGACATCTGAGTAGGCATCTGCTACTCTGTCCTTGAATGGCAGATTCTCTCTGGTTCGACGCCATCCTGAAAGAAGTTCAAACACTCCTTTGGTTCCATGACCTGAAATGAGAAAATAAAGTATATACATGTCCATATATAAAGGGGGTCCCATCATCCTCCAGGTTTTTCATTCTCCAGCAGGCAAAAAATTTTGTCAGCTAAGCTTCGTTATGATTTTGTCACCAGTTAAACAAATTGAAAATTGTGAAGTGTCTGTCTAAAGCTAGATACCAGAATGCATATGCAGGTGCTTAAATTAACAGCCTGATATTCTGGGACTCTCCATGCTCAGAAGTGAAGTGATGAAAAACCCTCTAAAAGACACTTATTGATTTTAATGGACATTGAATTAGTTCCCAAATGGACTGCCTATATAGGACAAAGGAGAACATTAAGTTAAGTTCAAGTCTGGGGCTCATTCTTGAAATTCCTTGTGGCATCCTACTACATCTTTCAATGTTTAAGGGATTCAGTTTGAAACACTTACAAATGCAAGTAACAACATTTTCCTCCAGAGATTATAAATTAAAGGCATTAGTTGAGAAATGAGGAAGTGTGACCAAGAAAGGGACACCTTGGTTCTTCATGCTGGACAAAGGAAAAAATATACTGCCATTAAGTACAAATAACCAGAATAATTTGTATGGTCGTTCTCTACCTACTGAGTGAAATTGGAACTTCTCAGTGATAGTACACAAGTTTCCACACTATACAAAAGTTGACATGCTGGTGGTAATGATGGAGAGTACAGTACTGGCTAAATCACTGGTCCATATCAGTTGTCTAGAAAACTTATGGGGTTTTTTCATTATTATGGCTCCCTCTGTCTCTTTTTCTCTCTCAGCTATCCAGAGCTGCTCCTGGGGAGAAGGAATTCCCTTAGCTCACATGAAAGGACACTCAGAAAAGAGCCGGACATGATCAGTGCTCCATGACAGGTACTTTGTATTCCATCTTGAGAAGTATTTTAGGGGCATGATTTTTTAATACATTAAAGCTTAATACAGACTTACTTTCATTTTACTCATTACAGTCACAGTCCAGGAAGTCTACAGCTATTAAACTTTGGGACAGAATGGTAAAGTTGAAGCTAATCTTACTGGAAAAGTTTTAACTAGTAAAAGTTATTCTTTATGTATACATGTTCATACAATTTATATGTTGAATATATATATACACACACAAACACACACATATTCTTTTATTTCCCATTAGACAATTTCAATTTTGGGGAAAATATAAAAACTAACATTAAAAACACAGCCAAAAGGGTTTGGCTTTCAAATAAAAATTTTTGTCAAAAACTAAAAACACATATTTGGGTTTGGATGAGAAAGTGGAAGTTTTCTGCGCTTTGGATCAAGCCCTGACAAAATTCTGGACGATGTAAGGAAACACACTACTGAGCAGAGAAATAAGTAGAAGCAGATTGCAGATGCTCCTGCCTCTATTTGTGTGCCTTCACTCTCTGCAGTAGAATTCTATGCAACAAAGCATGCACAAAGGTAATTTTCTTGTAACAAAACCAGAAATATGACAACTGGAGATTTGCAAATAATGAAGTGTGTAATAGCAAACATAAAGTCTGTTGAGTTTGTCTTTTGATTTAAATTGTTTGGATTCATACAGCTGCTTATGTTGCCCAAAGCAGACTCCTGACAGCCATTCTAGACAGGGAAAATTACAGCATAAACTGTCAAGTTCTGTGAATGTTACCTGTTTTATTGCAAATCAGTGTCCCCAGTGAAAGATAAACATACAGTATTACAGAAATCTTGCAGTTAGCAAAAAGTCTCTGTGGAAACGCTGCTCTCTTATGAATCAGCATTTTGGTTCAGGAGGGACCTTGAATTCCCTGGTAAGTTTAGGGTGAGTCTGTTCAAATTCTCAAGGCATGGTTGTCTGTCACTTTTGGACCATCAAGCAGAAAGAATTGGCTCCTTGGGCTGAGTAAAGCTGCAGAATGCAGTGACTTGGATGCAATTTTATATTAGGCATAAAGCAAATGTGTAAGTACCCTACAGGGTGTGGACCAAGGTGGCTGGTCACCATTTCCCGTGCCAATGTCCTGGCATGGCTTAATTTAATGGTATAGGAGCTATGTTTCATTCTCTTTTGGGGACAGTAGAGCACGACGATCTCCCTGAGATGTCTGTGCTCACCCCCCCTCCATCTACTGATTGATTTTGGATGTTTCTTTTCCAGACATTTCCGACAAAGGTCCCTTTAATGTATGAGTTTACCACTTAAAACTTGTTCATATCCCATAAGTCCATAACACCTGCCTTTCTGAGCCAGCTCCTGACCTCATACTTGCCCCTTCTCTTCCAGCTTTAGGCACCCCTCTTCTTTCTCTCTCTCTCTCTTTTTGTTTTCTTCTCTTATGATGAAGGCTGAGGGGATAAGTAGTAGTGCAGGATTTCTGCTCCTGTTGCTGGTGTCATTCCTCCCATCTCATCCAATCAAGACTCTTCCACTGAGGGCAGAGTGATCTTACTGAGCAGAGATGCTGTTTTCTACCTCATTTTCCTCGCCTCCACCCACTCTCCCAGGTACCCTGCTGTGATCTAAGACTAAGGGAATCCTTGGTCTACAGACCTCACATTGGAAACGCTAACTTAGGGTCTGGCTGAGACTTTGAGAACATCTTTCCTCTCTAACTTTCTACTCCCTTTAACAACATGTTGGTAGCCACATTAGGTCAAACCAAGGGTTGCTCTACTTTTGTCTAGTTCACCTGACAAAGTGCAGGGATAGATTTTCAAGACAAGGATGTTTGAAACATATAGAGTAATTCTTTTCCTTTTCAGCCTCTGAGATTTTTGCATTCAGCCAAAAGGCCTGCCAAAACCAGAGGCTGTATTTGCAACATCACGTTTGGAGGCATTGAGGGACCTTTATTCATCTGTCTAATCCATTTCTAAATGCACTCATACTTTTGGCCACCACAGCCTCCTGCTACCAGGAGCTTTATAACTTCATTACTTGTTGAATGAAGGAAGGACTGACTTTTGTTTCTTTCAAACTCTCAGCCAGTATGACTGAACTGAACAAAACATGTTGGTCCATGAGCAGCGTCTTTAATAAAACCTGTTCTGTGCACGTGTCCTTTGTTCCTGGGATCTCCCATCTGACTAGTCCCAGCATCCCTCAGCCTTCTGACACCTCTCCTTGATCACATGTCCACAGCTAGGCACGTGCTCCCTAGCTGGCTGTCCAAGACATATGCTAATTTGCCATCTGGATGTTACCAATAAAACATAAAATAGCTGAGTTCTGTCTTCTGCCTCCTCTAGGAGGTGCTAATCTGGGATTTTTCCTCTTTCTAGGCATCAATTTTCACAAAGCTTCTAGGACTGCAGTAGTCTCTCAGACCTCTATCCCTCTTCTAGATGTGACTGAAATGGGCCCGTTATCTGCAGGTGGTTGTTATACGTGTAAATGTCTGGAGAGAATAACTGTGGGAGGCTCTTGTTAGGAATCACAGCTAAAAGTAATTGGCAAAATCAAATAAAAATTAGAAGATTTTGAAATGGTAAAACAGATAGTGTAGATCGTTATAATGTTTTTAAATTGGAAATTTAGCAAAAGCAGTCCTTTTGCAGAAACGGTTTAAGTTATGATGGACTGGCACTTTCCAAAGAAGCCTTAGGTGAAACAGTGCTCTACCAGCTCTATCAACAATTTACGGTAATATTGACTTTTCTCTGCTTATTCCAAAATCTCACTTATCTGCCCACCTGAAAGGATATGTTCACAGCTACATCTTTATCATATTTTTATTATTATTAATTTATAAATGTTAGTGTATCATATTCTCAGTGATGAGTACATGGGTGCATTTAATCTTAGGGTAGGTATGTAATGACTGATAGAAAGGGGTTTTATTGTGAAAGACTACCCAAAAGTATACACTAATGTGTATGTACTAGCTTGTGTTAATACTGAAAATTAAAATACTGTAATAAAATTCTACACTTTTTTCTAATAGAACAAGTAGTATCTTAAGGAAATAAAATATTGATATTTGTAACATCTTTGAGGGTGAAAACTGGCACTAATTTTCTTATGATTATTATTACACAAATGTAAAATTTCCACTTATTGCCCTTTTGCAGGTAACTTCAGCTCTATCACACAAATACAGGAATTGGGGAATACAGTGCAGTAATTCTCTTGCTGCCACAAAAAGAAATCTTTCCCTGGCTGGCTTTTCTACATCGTTACTCTTATACCAAGTTTTCCAGTCAGCATCTGTTGTTTTCCCCAGATAAGCACGTCTATTCCCCTTTCCCACCAAGGATACAAATCAATTTTTTTCTGAATTGGACAAAACCCAACATTTTCCTGACATTTCTGATGATTCAGGCACCACAGTCACTCTGTAAAATTCTGTTCCTTCAACTTCATCGCTAACGTCACTGACAACATTGACAGTAGAGTTAAGTTCACTGAGCAGTTCTAGGAAGGTTCACAGGGTCTTTGGCCCTGGGTCAAAACTGCCAAGTTTCTCTAGTACTAACATGACATGAACGAAGTACAGCAATTTTTTATTTGCCAGACAAGCAATGGCCTATGACTACTTAAGAAGAAAGGAGACAAGAGAAATTTTTATTCCATTACTTATAAGGTTAGGACAGCAAATAAGGGTGACTGCAGAGAAGGTGGAAATATATAAAGCTTTTTCTGCCTCAATTTTCAAAACAAAAGGTTAATTATAAGTAGATATTTAAAATAAGTTGGAAGAGGATAGGGATGAAAACGTGGAGAGTGAAATAACAGATTAAAGACCACTTGATTCAATTAAATTTATTCAAGCTAGAAGAACCTGGAGAAATGAATGAATTAAAAGCTGAGCCAAAGCAATCTCTGAACTATTAGCTGTCACCTTAGAGAATGAATGTAGATGGGATGGTCCAGGAAGAACAGACAGGAGAAACATAGTGTCTATCTTCAAAAAAGAGAAAGAAGACCTGCAGAACTTAATGTCCATCAGCTTAGTTCCTATCATCTCAAAAGATAATAGAATAAGCAATTGCAAACCAATTCACTATCACCAAGAGGATAGGAAAATGATCAGAAAAAACTCATATAGATTTATCAAAACCAAATAATCTCAAGTCAATCTAATTTCTTGCTTTGAAAAGTAACTAGCCTAATAAAGGGATAAAACCAGGCTCACTAGAGATAAACCTGGGGGAAGCATGCCAATATTTGAGGGACAGTGTGCTAGCAAGGTCCTTCGGTCTGCCACCTCGGTGGAGGTAGGGGATAGAGATCCATGTGGCAGCAGAGACGCAAGGGTTATTGATGTGTTAGAAACCATAGAAGCGCCTGAGAATTGTCATGTAGGAATTGGGGTTTCTCTCCCCTAAAAAGGTGGCAGGATCAATAGCCCAGCTGAAGTGTATCTACACCAATGCATGCAGCATGGGCAACGAACAGGAGGAGCTGGAAGCCATTGTGCAGCAGGAAAACTATGATATAGTTGCCATCATGGAAACATGGTGGGATGACTTGCACAACTGGAGTGCTGCAATGGGTGGCTATAAACTCTTCAGAAGGGATAGGCAAGGAAGGAGAAGCGGTGGGGTAGCCCTGTACATTAGGGAGTGGTTTGATTGTCTAGAGCTTAATGATGGTGATGATAGGGTTGAGTGTCTATGGGTAAGAATCAGGGGAAGGCAAACAAGGCAGATATCATGGTGGGAGTCCATTACAGACCACCCACCCAGGATGAAAAGGCAGATGAAACATTCTATAAGAAGCTGGGAGAAATCTCACAGTTGCTAGCCCTTGTTCTCATGGGGGGCTTCAACTTACCAGATGTTTGCTGGAAACACAATACAGCAGAGAGGAAACAGTCTAGGAGGTTCCTGGAGTGTGCGGAAGATAACTTCCTGACACAGCTGGTGAGTGAGCTGACTAGGGAAGGTGCCCCGCTGGACCTGTTGTTTGTGGAACAGAGAAGGACTTGGGGATGATGTGATGGTTGGAGACCGTCTTGGGCATGGCGATCACAAAATGATAAGAGTTTTCGATTCTTGGAGAAGTAAGGAGGGGGGTCAGCAGAACTGCTGTCTTGGACTTCCAGAGGGCAGGCTTTGGCCTGTTTAGGAGACTGGTTGACGGAGTCCCTTGGGAGGTAGTCCTGAAGGGCAAAGGAGTCCAGAAAGGCTGGACATTCCTCAAGAAGGAAATCTTCAAGGCGCAGGAACAGGCTGTCCCCATGTGCCAAAAGATGAGCCGGCAGGGAGGAAGACTGACCTGGCTGAACAGAGAGCTTTGGTTGGAACTCAGGAAAAAAATGAGAGTTTATGATCTTTGGAAGAAGGGGCAGGCAACTCAGGAGGACTACAAGGATGTCATGAGGTTATGCAGGGAGAAAATTAGAAGGGCCAAAGCCCAACTAGAACTTAATCTAGCTACTGCCAGTAAAAAAATGTTTCTATAAACACATTAGCAACAAAAGGAGGGCTAAGGAGACTCTCAATCCTTTATTGGATGCAGGGGGAAACATACTGACAAAGGATGAGGAAGAGGCTGAGGTACTTAATGCCTTCTTTGCCTCAGTCTCTAATAGTAAGACCAGTTGTTCTCTGGGTTACCCAGCACCCTGAGCTGGAAGACAGGGACGGAGAGCAGAATGAAGCCCCCAAAATCCAAGGGGAAAGGGTTGGTGACCTACTACACCACTTAGACACACNGGAAATGGTTGGTGACCTACTACACCACTTAGACACACACAAGTCTATGGGGCTGGATGGAATCCACCCAAGGGTACTGAGGGAGCTGACGGAAGTGCTCACCAAACCACTTTCAATCATTTATCAGCAGTCTTGGCTGAGGAGGTCCCAGTTGACTGGAAGCTGGCAAATGTAATGCCCATCTACAAGAAGCCTTTGACACCATTTCCCACAGCATTCTTGTGGAGAAACTGGCTGCTCATGGCTTGGATGAGCACACTCTTTGCTGGGTAAAAAACTGGCTGTACACCGGGCCCAAAGAGTGGTGGTGGATGGAGTTAAACCCACTTGGCGGCTGGTCACAAGTGGTGTTCCCCAGGGCTCAGTATTGGGGCCAGTTCTGTTTAGTATCTTTATCAATGATCTGGATGAGGAGATTGAGTGCACCCTCAGCAAGTTTGCAGATGACACCAAGTTGGGCAGGACTGTTGATCTGCTTGAGGCTAGAAAGGCTCTACAGAGGGATCTGGACAGGCTGGATCAATGGACTGAGGCCAGTTGTATGGGGTTCAACAAGGCCAAGTGCTGGGACCTGCATTTGGGTCACAATAACCCCATGCAATGCTACAGGCTTGGGGAAGAGTGGCTGGAAAGCTGCCTGGTGGAAAAGGACCGGGGGTGTTGGTTGACAGCCGGCTGAACATGAGTCGGCAGTGTGCCCAGGTGGCCAAGAAGGCCAACAACATCCTGGCTTGTATCAGGAATAGTGTGACCAGCAGGAGTAGGGAAGTGATCTTGCCGCTGTACTCAGCACTGGTGAGGCTGCATCTCGAATACTGTGTTTGGTTTTGGACCCCTCACTACAAGAAAGACATTGAGGTGCTGGACCGTGTCCAGAGAAGGGCAACAAAGCTAGTGAAGGGTCTAGAAAACAAGTCTTCTGAGGAGCGGCTGAGAGAACTGGGGGTGGTTAGTCTGGAGAAAAGGANGGTTTAGATAGGACATTAGGAAAAATTTCTTCACTGAAAGGGTTGTCAAGCACTGGAACATGCTGCCCAGGAATGTGGCTGGGTCACCATCCCTGGAAGTATTTAAAAGACGTGTAGATGTGGTGCTTAGGGACATGGTTTAGTGGTGAACTTGGCAGTGTTAAGTTTATGGTTGGACTCTGATCTTAAAGGTCTTTTCCAACCTAAACTATTCTATGATTGTATGATTCTAATGGAAAGAAGGAGAAGGAGACAGGCTATCTATCTTATTGAGGCTTTTAATATCTTTTTATTGGGCTTAGTAAGTTTTTTAATACTATTGTACTTAGTATTCTGACACACAAATTAAGGCAATACTGTCTAGAGGAAAACATGGGAAATATGTATTAAACTGATTGAAAGTGTGCACAGATAGAGTTGTTTTCAATGAACTACCAATTTTCACAGGGACCTTGTAAGTGAGATTGCATCAAAGGTCCATCTTGGGCCTGGTTCTTTTTGATATTTTCCGTTAATGATCTGGACACTTATGGAATGTGTGTGTGAGGCTAAACTGGGGAGGAGTTCAAACCCGCTGTAGAGCAAGACTTTAAACTTGGAGAATTAGTCAGAAATCAATAAGATGAAATTTAATGAAGATAAATGCAAGGTGTTTTGAGGAAATCAAATGAAAGAAATGCATAATAAGGAACAAGAGATGAAGGAGAAGTGAGACAGAAGATTGTTTAGAGAATATGGGGAACTTCAAAGATCATCTAGTTCCAGTCCCCCTGCTGTGGGCAGGGACGTTTTAAAAAAAAAAATTGGAAAGATTGGTCTGAATGCCTTGGGGAATGAAAACAGCAAACGATAGCCTGTTTGTGAAATATGAAAAGCACGAAGAAAAGCTGAATGAGTTGGCCTTTTTTCCCCTATAGACCACAATGCCAGTGAGGACTCAAAAATATTCAACATGAAAATTTATTATGGAGACGACAGCGATCAATTCTTTTTCATTTCTACTGGGAGGAGGACAAGGAATCATTAGGTTCACTTGCAGAAAAAACATTTAGGTTAGATATCAGAAAAAACACAGCTTTCTTCCTCTAAGGTTCATTAAACACTGGAACACACTATCTTAGGAGGCCATAAAGTCTTCTTCGTTGCAAATTTTAAAACAAAAAGGTTAGATTAGTAAATGTTAATGGAGGTGCTAGGTACGTCCTGTCTTAGTGCCGTGAGGTGGATTCTATGCAGATTCCCGAGATCTCTTACATCTCTACTTTTGTACCATCATACCTAACTTTGACTTTAGATGCTTAGGATTCCTTAAGTATGAAAACCATTCTACATTCTCTGTTGTCTTAACCAAAGCATGTCTGTTCAGCATTTATCTGTTCATTCTGCTACAACCCGTCAACTTCTTGGGATAGCAATTTGATCTGCATTTATCACTCTATAATATCCACTGAGACCTCAGTCTGAAGTCACCAGGCACTACTGGAAGGAGGGGCTGGGTACTGCCAGCTTTTGTAAACTTTCTAGGAAGACCAGCATGACTCTGTACTTTTTTGGGTCAAGACATAAAAAAGAGGGTTTGCTCCTATAGGTGATAGCAGTCAGTGTGGTGATATCCTTGTTGTCTCTGCTATATTTCAAATCAAAACTGCAATGGATACTGTAATGGGGTTTTTAATCACAGGGAAAAAGATCACAGGGCTTTTAATCATAGGGAAAAAAAAAGCTTTAGAACTAAGTGCCATAGCACAGCTTTACTCAACATTTCTGCACTAAGAAACCCAAATATTATATTCAGTTTCCATTAACAGCCACACCTGTAATCTTGCCCTGTGTATACAGGATGCAAAGACAGTTTTCTTTGAAATCATAGTGGCAGGCAGTAGTTATATTTTTATGTTAAAATTTTTTGCTGTGAGTCTACAGGAAATGACCTTTCCGTTATTTTATCTAGGAAAAAACCCTATAACTCCTTGAGGGGCAAATCACTTTTTTTTTTTTTTTTTCCCTGGGAATAGACAAACAGGGCACATGGAGATTTTTTTTTCTTCCTTAGCACTAGAGAGGTCAATTCATCTCCTGGAAAAACTGGGCTTGTTTTATCTAATCAATGCCCCATGCCCCGTGATAACAAGGGCCATGGCCATTAGTAGCATATTGACACAACCTATTCTCTGTTAATTAAATGTTTTAAGACAATATAGTTTATCTGGGGGCAACTTAACAGCCTGTGGTATTCAGAAGGTGAGGCTGTGATCTAATATTCTCTTCTGGTCTTAAAATTTATGAAACTATGAACTTAGCAAGGCCTATTGATTTGTAAATACACCCCATTTTAGATAGTTTAGGCTCACACAATCACTTTTTTACAGAGGAGGAACTTTCCATATCAACATAGTGCAATGTAGGATGCATTTGCTCTTCTGCTAAATCACTAATATTAGAATCCCCACTCACATTTAGAAAACGGAGGCACAGAGATTAAGCAAATTGATCATGGTCGCCAAGGACTGTCTACATTTCAGAAGGGAAGAAGCAATAGAAAGAATGATTAAACTACTTTATGAAGAGTCAGTAAATCCTTGTGATCCCTGGTGCAGAAGGCAAAGAGGATTTGAAGCTTGGTGATACCTCAGGCAGCATTAGGATGTATGAGGAAAAGTGTACCTTAATCTAGATCCTCTTCTGTAAAGGTAAATCTCAGGACAATGAATCCAGGCAAGAAGTGGACCTTGACCACAAGGCTGAGTAAACAACTTCCCAGCTTGATTAAGGATAAGGAGAAGATAAAGTATATTTTTTTAACTAATCTAAAATATAGGTCAGAAAAGAATGGTTTTCATTTTATATCTTTCTATGTAGCTCTTGATTGTAATTGAATTGTTCACATAGTGGGAGTGTTGACCATATCTTCTTTGTTTAGTTTTCCCTTAGCTATTATGCTGGTTTAGTGGTATCTAGGGTAACTAAGGGGATCTTCTGAGGCAGATGAGGGACCAAATCACTCTCACAGTGCTTAGTGGTTTACTCTTTCTGCAGAACCTCAGTACAAGAAGTGAAGTAGGATCTCATCCTACTAGTAAGATGCCCGGGCTGGTTCAGACTTTGGGGACAGAGGGTCTAACGGTGAAAGCAACGTACCACTGACTAGCACTGTCCAAAGGGAGGAGTTTCCTTGAGTCATAGGGATTATCAGTGATAGTACAGTATTTACACCTGCTGAATGTCACTGAGCGTACAGCAACAAGTATATAAAGTCCAGCCAAGATCTGCTGATGAATCTCCTGCAGAAATTTTGTTTTCACCAAACATCTCATTTGAGACATCACATTTTGTGATATTAAAAAGCATCTAAATAGAGAAATTAAGTCATTTCTAGATACATTCCCCTTGTGATGCCATTGCATACGCATTTTTTTCTCTAACCAGGTTTCTGCGGACATGCTGACAGAGGGGTTTACACCCTGCTGTGTCTTTCCATCTTGAAAAGTATGCAGGGTAGAATTGTTCTTTTAAGCAACAGATCCCTATCATCATAAATTGGCTAATTTACAGAGCTGGGTCCTATAGCAGGAGTGTTTAACCAAGTGCAATGAAACCTCAACCAGCTGAACTGTGCATCTTTAGTGACAAGGACCTCAGGGAAATCTCCAGTGCTACAGAAGGGATTCTGGTATTGCTAGATTTTAGCACTTTCAGCAAACACAGCAAATGCACTTAAAGCTACCACAAATATCATAAATGAAGTCAGTTATGCTTAATAGATATATCGATTTCCTTAAAAATATTTCTGCCAGCCTGTGGCCACTTTGCAGGCCTGAACACATTAGTGGCTTCCAGCTCCCAAGTTTTGTTGTATCCCCATTACGATGTGAACCCCATTAAAAAAAATAACAGTGCAACATGGGGTACTTCTATTAAACATACAGACTGTGATTGATGCTTTCATGTTTGCTCCAAATGACTGCATTTATTTTTGCTCGCATGAGCACTTCTAAAAACCTTTTAAATAATTCTGGGAATTGCTGATGAGATCAAAACTTAAAAGAGTCTCCTCATGGGTGTTTCAGTGGAGCCTGGCAGATATTAATCCCGTGAGTGTTTGAGGTTGAAAAGCAATGAGGAAAGGGGCAAACATTTTATTCTGTCTGGTGTTTGCTGTATAATGGCATTTCAGAAGAGCTCAGTATCAGCCTAACACTGCTCCCATAAAATACTGTGAACTTCTCAACCACAGCCATAGCTGCGGTAGCTGATCTCCTTGCAGTGACTACAGCAGGAGATATTGGCTGCTTTAGCCTAAGGTTACCTGTTTGCATGACTCTCCTAGCGAAAATCTCTCTCTCTTTTTACCTGTTAAAAAGGGAGCTGAGACAGCTAGTTTAGCCTAGGAGCCTGACTTTTAGACTGCTGAAATTGTGTGAGATTAATCATGGGGAAACTGGGCCCACTGCTGAATGTGGTGGGGGCACTGGTGACGCAGGATGCAGAGAAGGCGGAGTTACT
>WAAD01004372.1:7941-83893 GCA_013389945.1 Fregata magnificens
AAACAAACAAAAAAACCCACCAAACAACCAACCCTGCAAAACCCAGCAGTCCCCCAAACAACAAAAAAAAGCCAAAACAAAATACCCCCCAAACAAAACCAAATCCCCCACACCTCCCTAAAACAACAAAAAACACACACGCACCCCAAAAAAACCCCAAAGTTGGCTTGATTTTTTTTTTACCACATTATAGCATTGCAAGTGGTTGACTCCCATTGACTGGAATAAGACGAATGTAACTTTAGTGCAGTAGCAGAGACTCGGGGCCTGTATGACGTAAAACATTTTTGTTATCAGATCACTGACATGGTAGCAGAAAAAACACATGATCATAGCTGAAACCTGCAAAAGGCTCATTATCTGGGCCTTCAAGGCTGATGCATGTGTGCAAGCCAGTGTGAATTTTTTACTATGTTATGCTTTCTGGTTTATCTACTCTTGCTTAAAATACGTTTAGATGATCATTTCAGTTGAAATGATCCAATTTGAACTTCCATTTCTCTTCAGAACATTGCAGCACAGCCCCATAAATTTTGATGGTTAATTTTTGCTTTTGTTGAATTAAAAATTAAAATACTGAGATGACTTGGGAGTCTAAATCTCATTTGCACCCTGTTTTTGAAAAAAGAAAAAAGAAAATTGTTTTCTCTGTGAACGAACACAGTTGAAAGAGCTAAGCAATGCATTTCCATCTTTCATGGCAAGACCTTTGTTTCTTTACCATCACTGCTGTTCACAGTTCCTAATTCCCTTTAAGGGCATCCATCCTCACGGACTGCTTCAGCTCCTAAGGGATCCTGTTAAAAACCTTGATTATGTGGTCATTGTAGAGTGGCTTTAGGAGGTAACACGTCTTTGACCAATATTGCCTCAACTGACTGTTATTCATCCAGTCTCACCTGAAGGGGTATAATCAGGTCCATGCTTTTGTCCTGCTGCAATGCAAAATAAATTTGTTTTGCTCATGCCACTGCCTGACTTTACAATAGACAAACGATGTAACACATAATCAGCTGCTGTGTCTAAATGCAGTAGGTGAGATTGAGATCTGAGGGGCAGCGACAAATGACTAGCACAGTGACTTTTTGACATGTTGTGACATTGTCACTAGTGGTCACTGATCAGCTGCTGATTTTTTGCAGTATCAGGACTGCATTTAACCAGGCGTTTAAACCTCTATTCAAAATTACGAATCCAGATCTCAGCAGGCTGGAGAAGTGTGCCAGCTGAAACTTCTTGAAGTTCAACAAAGCAAATGCAAAGCCCTGCAACTGATAACAGATCAACACCTTGCAACAGTGCGGACTGGGTGATGACTGGATAGAAGGCAGCTTTGAAGAGAGTCATAATGTGCTCTTGTCTTGGATGAAGGCTAGCTGTGTACTGGACTGTGTTTGTAAATGCATAGGAAGCAGTTTGAGGGGAGCAATTTTTTCCCTCTCTTCTGCACTCAAGACACTGCCTCTGGAGTACTGTGTCCAGTTTGGGGCTCTTCAGTACAAAAAAAGTCATTGATAAACTAGAGGGACTCCAGTGGAGGATGAAAAAGATGATTAGGAGACTGGAGCGTGCAACACATGAAGAGAGGCTCAGAGAGCTGGTTTCACATCTGAAAAAAAGATGGCTAAAGGGGAGCCTAGTTACTGTCTTCAACTAGTAATGGGGGACCGTGCAGAAGACAGACTCTTTAGAGATGTGCAGTTATAGAATGGTGGACACAGGAGACGGTGAAGGAGATTCCATCTAGATAGAAGGAAATTTGCACAATGAGGTTAGTGAAACACTGGAAGAGATGGTGGAGTATCCCTGGTTGTAGACACTCGAAAATCCACTAGTCGAGAACCTGAGATACTTCATCTAACCTCAAAGCTGGATCTAACTTTGCAGTAAGTCTTGTTCTGAGCAGAGGCATGGACCAGATGCTCTTCCAAGGTTTCTTCCAAGCTAAATTATTCTGTGATTCTATCCTTCATAAAATTGACAGAAACACAGATTCTTCAGACAATTAATATCTTCCTTCCACATTGCCTCTTGCCATTGCTTTTAAATCTGGTAATTTTGGTAATTTTTTCGAACAATGGAGGTGCTCAAAACCAAGCCACTTTGAATAAATTGTGTGCATCCACTTTTGTGCCTAACAAAGGTACAGATCTTGGAAAAGCGTTGCTGTTAAAACTTGGCTCTTCCATGCCGTAATGAACACTCATCCAGGGAACTTATGTCCATTCAGTGATCTGCTCTGCCTAAGCAGTACTTGGCAAGCAGAGGGGCTTTAAGTTATGTGGTCTCATCCTTCCAGTACAGCTTTACTAGTATAGTTAACCCAGTGGACACAATGGTGTTGCAACCCTCCTCTGAAGAAAATCTTTAGACTCCATGCCTTGAATGGATTTGTGGGACAAGACTGTTAACATCCCTGAAATTTTAAGCATGATCGGGGCCTAATTCTGTTGTTCTGATTTTTAGAAAAAGCAGATTGATTTAATATAATTTCTTTTCAAAAATATGCCCATATTGCTGGTCATTCCCTCAGTTTCCGTTACTCATTATGTATGTATCTGATTAGAAAAGGAGCGAAGTTGATTACTACACCAGCATTATACCTGTGATCCTGATGAATGTTCCCTGCTCATGGGACTCAACTCATAAGTATATAACAAATATTACAAATATCTGAATGTGTGTGTGGGCACATGTGGGCATAACTATGCAGAGTGAGAGGAAACAATCCCTCAGTAATATGAAGGTCCATTAGACTGATCTTTCTGTAGTTTATTTCAGTTAAAACTCTGATATTCCAATCTCTTCATATTAGGTACTGAAATCTTGATTGTGCAATATATATACTGTTTGAATAATTCTCGTATGTAAAAAGGCATCTTCAGAGCTGATATGTAGTTTGCCTGCTCCATGGCACCTCAAATATTACACTAAAACATGTTCTTTTTTTGTGTTGCAGAACCTGGGAAGAAGGGAAAGTTCTTATTTTTGATGACTCTTTCGAACATGAAGTATGGCAGGATGCTGAAAATTATCGCCTGATATTCATTGTGGATGTGTGGCACCCTGAGTTAACAGCACAACAGAGACGCACCCTTCCTGCTATTTAAGGGGTTCCTTCTGATGTGCGGAGCAGAGGAGCTTTAATCCCTTTGGAGTATGCAAATAGGATTAATTTATCCAGCATACAGAGAATACAAGTATTGTGAGGGTTCGAAGAGATAAAGACAACATTCTGCAATCACAGAGGACTTGATTTAAAAAAAGGAAAAAAAGAAGGAGAAAAAAAAAGCCATGTTTTGTTTCATACTGATACAGCACTGATATGTATTGTTTTTCTGGCTGCGAGTTTGGAAATACAAATCTTGTCAGCCAAAGAGCAATAAGTCTGGATTTTCAAACTGAGGAATGTGCAGATGTTTTTGCCGTGCCTGTATTGTGTACAAAACCAGTCAGTCACCTGCCCGACCATGTTCAGGCACAAGATTTGCAATTCTACATCTGGGAAATACTTCCCAGGCTTTTATCTGGGAAGCAACATGTGAGATATTTACAAACATATGCACACAACCAACTTTGAAAATCAGTATGCGGTTGTAATGTTAGCTGCTTTAGGCATAGAACATGTCCCTGTGTTATCAACTGTAGATAATGTGAATGGGTTATATGTGTTTTGTATTTTTTCTACCTGAGTAACTGTATTTTTCTAGCATAATTATGAACAAATCTTCTTTAATCAACCACTATTTTTTAAAAAACGATATATATGTAAGTGCATCTCTAGCTATCAGCAGAAGGAAAACACTATATATTAACAGATTTCGTTTTTGCCAAGTGTGGCCTTCTCTTGCCTTCCTGGAAATGCAAACAGAAACTTGCCTAATCAGCTGCTTAGTGAAGCTTTGTTCTTCTAAAACAAAATAGTTTTCTTAATTAGCAGGCAACCTTCAGTTTGATAACATGATTTTGGAAGATGTTGAGCAAATGTGACATCTGTAGGCTCAGATCTTAAAGTGCTTGACAGTTCTTAGGATTATGTGGTGAACTGCTGTTTCTCCTGTCATTACAAAACCTTGTGCTGTGATATCCATTTTCTACCCAGCAAGAGTCTGGGGCATCTCCTTCCAGGGGCTTCTTCTAGGCTGCCCTTGGGTGGTCATTCAGCAGAAGAAAATACATGAAGAATTTCTTGCGCTTTGGGCAGGAGGACAAGGTCTAATTTGGTTTCCTGCCAGAATGCAGAGCAAAGAGCTTCAGGTTATTAACTTGCATTAACTTCTGCTGTCAGCGTCCTACAGAGCGCTAGGACGCTCCTTTAATTGACCTAATGGTGTTTTCCTTGTCTTGAAATGTATGACATAATGCTGAAGTAGTCTTATCCCAGTACTGTTTACAGTATGCTCTGTATTTGCCATACAGAATTTACTATATGGTAAAAAGGCCTATTTTCAAGAAAGAAAACTGGTTGGATATTTAAGCAGTTCACTGGTCTTTTGGGTCTGTACTGTTTAATGGAAGATGGAGGGTGCAGGACCTTCCACTGTTAACTTCTAAGAACACTAACAGGAAAGAGAGACCTGAGGTTGCACTGATGATGTTTATGGCTGGCTGTTATCTACTCGCCTGCAAAACCAGCTGGGTGTGGGTAGGTGGGCTGGGATGCTCAGGGCTTGTCAAGAGCAGTGGCATCATTACCGAGGGTTGTGAGAGACAAACACTAAGCAAGGAGACGTTGAGGTTACTTAGTCTCCACAGCTTTGGCTTTGTTGTCTGAAAGACACTGAACGGTCATGTTATTTGTTTAATGTTCAGTGGTTTTGTACTGCAGAGACCACATCATGGTACCTAAGTATCGTGACCAGAATGCCATGTTTGCTGAAGCAAAATACAGATAAGAGCTTTGCATTCCCATAAACCGAATGCTTTTTTCAGATTTTGCATTTTACTAGGTAATTAAATCTTGTAATGCCGTGTAACACATGGTGATTGCACCATAAATTAGTTAACCAGTTTCTGGAGGTGTGCACTTTAATTTCCTTTTTGACTATTAAACTGATAAACCCTCTCTGATCAAGAGTCAGTTTTAGACAGCTATGATAATTAGGCTTTAATGTATTGTCCGTATCAAAAATAACACTGAGACTATACACAATATACAAGAAAGTAACAGTTGTCAGTTAATCATCATGAAAACTGAAAAGATTTATAAGTTTCATGCTTCAGAAAATATAAAAATACTTTTGGAGAGCTTTAGGAGAATCGTGCAAAACTGGAAATAAAGTACTCGTTAATGTGGGGGGTCATAGTAAAAAAGTTTTTTAAATCTCCTGCTATTGTTTAGTCAGAGGCTGTATTTTGTATCTCTGTAAAGTGATCAAGCAGTACAAATTATAAACTATTTTGTAATTCTGTAAAATAAAGACATAGTTTGTAAAGAAGAAATCAAGAACTGTTGAAACCAAAATTTGTGGTTTAGGAATATTTTTATTAATGTTGCATTTTAGTTTCTATAGCTCAGAGTAAATACTAAAGGAGTGGTAAAAAACTTTGGAGCTTTATTTGTAAAAATCCATGCTGTCCTTCAGATTGTTTCATTGTTCCTTTGAAGGCTCACACTTTATCTTTTCCAATTGCGGTTGGCAAATAGATGAAACTGGCAAATAGATAAAAGTAATCTACCCAAGATGTGTGTGTGCCAGAGTAGTAGTGTTTATTAAATTGTGTGGTGACATATTGGCCATTTAAAATCTTAAGTGCCTTAGATATGACAAGGTGTATTATGAATAGCTCCTGCAACACTGAAATGAATCTACTCTGTGCCGATCTGTCAAGGCGCTGAGAGCATATCTTTTTGTTAGGTACGGTTACTGGATTAGCTGTGTACATGGGGGGGATATATATATAGCAAACTGCAGAAATTATGCAGTGAGTAAGTGGTATATTATTTTAGGTATTCCTGTTTGCCAACCCATATTTCATCTTGAAAAAAGTTGGAAATACCTTGAAAACATTGGAAATACCAATGGAAGAAGTGAATGGAAATGTTTTTTAAATGGAGAACCATTGCAATTAAAATATTTTTTTTTCTTTAGCTTTATTTACAGAGGGAAATGACAGAGAAGGGCGGTATAGTCTTCTGTTTGTAAGGCAGTACGTACTCATCACGATGTTAGGAGGTTGATTCCTTTCTGCCTGTAGTTACCTTGCTTGCAAGCACAGAGTCTGTATAAGATCCTACAGTTAAATACAGGCATCATACAGTTATACACAAGGTATCATACGTATTTATTCATGTCACAGCTAAAGAAAATAAATAATTCTAATCTTCTGCAAGGTTTAATCCTCAAGGACTAGATTTCAGTCATATTTGCACTTCTTGGGCAGAACAAGTCCCACTTGAATGAACAGTGATTGTAACAGGTCATCACAAAGGTGCAATGGCAGTGGAGGTAAGTGTATTGACAGAGGAAAATTGTAAACCAAAGTATTTCTTCATTAATGCTGCGGTATAATAGCCAATGTCTGGGTTTTTTTGTCTGGTTTTTTTTTTTTTTTTTTTTTTTTTNGTGACAAATCCAAATGCCTGTGAGTCTTCATGAGCCCAGGGAAGGGAAGGGAGCTGTGTCCTGTTACCAGGAGTTGACATCCTAGTTTTCTGTAACAGGTGGTAATGCCAGCGGAGGGGGAATAGAAGAAATCCCAAAGATAAATGGGCTCAGTCGTCTTGTTTGTTTAATGTTTCTGCAAGCTTCTGCTTCTTTTTCTGACTCCTGTGTTGCCTTGCTGAGACCATCCATGCCTTAAGGACTCACCCTCTATCATGGAGGCCAGGCTTTGTATCCATGACATGCTGCTGCTGCAGAAGGTTAGTCTGAACGAGACTATTCTGTACAAATACTAATGGGTAAATCCCAGGTGTGTTGATAGGCTCTGGCAGGATGTCCTTTCTGCCCTGTGCAGGCATGAAATGTTGTTGTAGATAAAGGCAGTATTTTGATACTCCATCTGTTAGGGCTGACCATGTCCCGTTGAACTATATCATCACTTCAGTGTATCACTTATGAATTTAGTGGATGTTCCAGAGGCACGTTAAAAATTCCTGTGCCCATTATCATCTCATTTTATATCTATGGTTTACACTGCTACCTTTGATATGTTGTTGCCAACTGCTTGTTCTAGTAAATTGTCAATGTATGGCAATTTAATTGCAGACTAAAGGTGTGTACAGTGGTTGTAACTGTTTCAGGAAATAAAGTCACTGCACATGCAATTTGATAATGATTTTTCTTTTATTTCTTTAATCCGGTTTCCATTCCAATGAAGGGATGGGACTCTCTTTGCTGCTAGAGCAAATAGACAAATAACAAACTGATCTTTGGCATTTCAGTTCTTCTATTCTTCCACATTTCCTTCTAGCAGAAGCTTGTACCGAATAATTAATTCTAAGTTTTCCTTTTTAACCATGGCCCGCATCTGCAGTCAGCATACCCTTCTGGCTACACCTTTCACTGACTGCAGGAGGGAAGGGGGTAAATGGCTCTGCAGAGCTTTCATTTCCAGTTGTGACCTAAATGAAACAATCTGGACTGAACCATTAATCATTGGTGAATGTGTCCAATGGGTCTCCCTAGCACCCCCCTTCACACGCACACACACGCGCGCACACACACATCTAATAAGGTCCCGAGTTGCCAGTGGAAAAACACATCGTTAAAATTAAATAATTGCATTTCAAATTGTGTGCGTCTGCTGCCCACACAGCTCATTCCAGTTAGCTGACAGTTTTATAAGGGCTTCAAAAGTTAAGAATAATTTTTGCTCGATACTGAAATAAGTGACCCCCTATAAGCAGCATGGATGAGGCAGTCACAAAGTGTCATGTTGAATGGCGTTATGCTGGCACTGATTTTGTTTCTTTTCTTAATGCAAAATCCTTCCATAAAACTTGAGCAGTAGATGCTGCTATTTCTGCTCTCTGAGCCAGACTAAACTACTAATTGCAGTGCAAAGTTTAAATTTGAGATGCATTTCTTCAAAACACATTTAACCTTTGCTTCTATAAAACTGAGCATCCCTGTTGGAGGCTTCAGGAAAACTTCTACTGACACACCCCGGTTTCTTTAAACAGAGAATGCAGTCCCATAATTTCCAATATTTTAATGTTCTAAGTCAAAAAAAAAAAAAATTCTTTGTATATAGACAGACTCCTGTGTCAATAGAAATTTTTCAGTTTTTGTTCAGCGTTGGCCGCATGGACAGATAGCTGGTGACAGTTGTTACTTGCTCAGGAAACATGAATGACTTGTTCTCAAACAAAACGCGTGCGTGTTTGTGTGTGTGTCGTGTGCTCTGTGGGTTTCTGGTACGGTGGAAGTCTGTTAACGTATCTGTGTGTGTTGGGCGCGTGGGAGCTCAGTCCAGAGCCAGCAGCGGTTGGGTGTTCTCGCTTTCCCCCTGGTCTTCATGTTTCAGCGTGCCGGCTTCCACCACAGACTGGGACCTGAAAGCAAGCAGACACACATGCTAGCAAAGGCTGCTGCAGGAACACTCACCTTCCTGGGGTCCCTTTGCTTCATTTTATGATTTTTGCTTTTGTCCATTTTCACCTTTATGGCTTTTTATTTCTTTTCTGTGGAATGCATAAGGAATTTGAGAAGCATTCCTTTGAATATGAACAGGGATGTGACTCATCACAAGTCTCCAATGCGTTAAAAATATTTAGCGCTTAACTACTATCCATAATGCTGAACGTACTCAGCAGCTTAAAGGCCTGATCCTGAGATATCACGAGATCTGCTGGTCCTTAATGCCTTCCTAGGCAAAACTGCTTGTGCAACTGGTTGCTGGAATACTTTGCACAAGCAAAGTCATTTTTACAAGTGCTTGCAGGAGTGAGTCTCAGCTCATGCTTGTTACAAATCTCAAGAAAGACAAGTAGATAAATCACATTTTACTGATGTAGGAGTTTAAGGGGCAGAAGTTTCATGAGTTACCCAAGATCAATGAAGAAGCCAGAATTAATATGACAATGAGGGAGCTTCTGGTGTGCCCAGTCCCGCAATTTATCTCCTTGTCTACACCTCTGAAGGAGAACTTTATTCAGGGGTAGTCCATTTTAAATTCATTTCTGTCTTCAAGGTAGGAAGAATAGTTTATCCTTTGCTGCTAATGGACAGGAAAAAAAAAAACCAAACCAAAACCAACATGCAAAAAATTAGTAAACACTAGAGAAAGTGGAGCATTATGATTTCTTGCACTGAACAAAAGCTGAATGGGCTTAAACTATTGGGAATATTCAAGACTGTTACATTTTCTGAGGTCTGTGTGCTCCAATGTTTGCTCACTGAGCTATGGAAGGAGGAACTGATGAGTTTATTGTTACAGAGATTTGTTATCCTCCATTTTCTCTGGTTTGGGCTAGGAGTTGCCTCCCAATTTGGAGTAGGCAATGAGCTTTAGAGCAAAATCACTCTGTGAATTGGGAACTTCTTTTTAAAAGGGAACTTTTTCAAAGGTAGTGGTAGAATCATCCAGCCCAGGCATTTGCATAGTGCATAGTATCATTTTAAAGAGCTAGTTTTCTCATGGATAGCTTTTAGAATTAAGGGTAGCTCTCATTCCCTGCAGGATGTGTTTGTAGTTCCCAGTTGTTCATTATGGTAACCTCAGTTTAAGTGTTAGCTATTTCACGAGATTAGTTATCACCTCTCTTTTGATAAGAATCATTAATAAATTTGCATCCTTTGGTACTGCAGCACTTGATCAGGACTGAATACCATGACTGTGAATAACTTGTCTGATTATTTTTCTTATGCCTGGAGCTTTCATTAAAGCATAATAAAAATTTGTCATTAAAAAAAAAAAATCTCCAAAGAGAGATAACAAAAACTGGATGCTCAATGGGAAGATTTTATGCCAAAATTTTCAAAGAAAACACATTTGCCCAAACATTTTGACTGTGTATTTTTTAACAGTAATATGGCATGCAAAATGTTTACAACTGCATTTTAATGTAGAAAAGCAGCTGATTCAGGAGATTATGCAAAATGACAATTTACATACTTCTAGTTTGTGGCAGAAAAAACTAATCATGTGGCTTTGAAAGTGATGCAGAATGGATTCAAATCACAACATCAAAAGGTGTTTGTTATCTTTTCTGGACTAACAGATTAAATTATTATTAAATAGTAGCTGATTAATACTTGTCACCAATGTATTGTTTCTCTCTGACCCACTGCTCTACAATGAATATAAAAAGTCACAGATGTATTGCAGCATTTGCCAGCATGCAGCGGAAAGTTTCTGCTCTAAGTCAAATGTGAAAAATCTTGCAATTTTGCCTTCTGTGGCTTTTGTGATCACTGCTGATTATCTCTGCTCTGATCTCATTATACACAAAAAAATTTCTTGCATCTGTAACAGCAAGATACCAGTTTCTCCCCCATACTGGTACTCAGATGCACGCCAGGTCGGGAGCAAAGTAATCCCAAACTCTGTATGCAGGTCCCATGCAGAGCCAAAATAGCCAGAGCATCGAGTAAATGCATTGCAGCCCACCTGACCTCCAAATGATGCCAAGATGCCAAATGATTCAAATGCCATGCCCAGCCCTTCTGAATAACATGAAGAGGGATCCAACTGAGATTTTAGTATCTGCCAAGCTCTGCAGCAACAATCTCTTTTCCTTTTCTGCTAGAAGCTGCTTAGGCCCCTATCCTAAAATAAGCAGTTCAGACATCTATCTGAAGAGCACAGTAGTGATTTGAACAATCATCACTATTTTCCAAGACACAATAAAGGACTTGCTGTTGTATTTGGATTTCCATTTTCCAAATGCATCAGTTTTGCTGAAAAATGTTTCCAGTTTTGTTTTTAACTTAAATTTCATGTAGGAAAAAAAAGAAAATTACTCAATTCTCAACAAGATTCTAAAAATACTTTTTTTCATATTCTTCATTTAGGGTAAATATTAAAAATGTAGATGCTCAGAAAAGCATTTTGGCAATGTATATCAATGCAGCTCACAATCTAATGTAGTAACTCAGCATGAGAGATATGTTTTACTGGCCTAGAACGTCCTGAAATACGTATTCTATAACTATACTTTATTTAATGTCAGAGAAAAGGTGATTTGCAATAGGCTACCACTGCAGAAAGCATTTTCAACTGACCAGTAACTATGTTTTGCGGCTGTAGAAATTAATGTAAGACAAATACTATTTGAAAGAATGTACCCTATATGTTCATTTTATCTCGCTTTTGTGTATCTAACACACATATTCAGTTCAAGGAAAGCAGTCGTATTGTACGTATGCACAAGTTTACACAATATTTAGGGGTTTTTGTATGCTGACTCTAGTATTGAACCTAGGACTAAGACTAGTTTCTGTTTTAAAATTACTGCTACCTGTTTTAACTGCATTAACATTTTCTTCAGAGGACTTTACAATCACATTTCAAATTTTTAAGTAGAATCTGACCATGGTTCTTGAAAGGTGTTTGGGTGTCTAACTCCACCTTAATCTCCTATTGAAAAATAAATTGCAGTCAGGCACTGAAGTACCTTTGCCCTGACTAGTCGTTGTAATTTGCAACCATCTTTGCGGTAAAAACACCAAATCACCCTCTTGTACAACAGTGCATTTTGATGTAAAATGGTAAAAGAGCAGTACAGAACTTTCCTTGTTTGGCAAGCTCAGTTTAAGCTTTGGCCCTGTAAATGCTGTGGATGCTGTTCTGTTGGTACCCTCTGGCAAGCAGAAGTTCATGGCACCAGACAAAACATTTTTATTTTCCTGCTTTTGCATATAAATGTGTATAAACACCTGATGGGGTGGAGTAGAGAACATGAAGCCAGGCCCTTCTCAGTGATACCCAGTGACAGGAAAAGAGGCAACGGGCACAAATTGAAATACAGGATCTTCCATTTTAACATAAGAAAAAATGTTTTTACTGGGGGAACAGGCAAACGCTGGAGCAAGTTGCCTGGAGAGGTTGCGGAGTCCTCACACTTAGAGAGATTTGAAATCCATCTGGACACAGTCCTGGGCAACCTGCTCTAGCTGACCCTGCTCTGAGCAGGGGCTTGTGTACCTTCCTCAATCTTTTTGTGATTCTGTGCCCACAGAAATACCAGCTTCTCTGAAGCATCTCAATTCATGTTTCTGTATCCTGACAGGGCAATGATTTTCTTTCCAAGCTCATAATGACTTTGGGGTGTCAACTTTGACAGTGTGGATGACATTCAGCCGCTAAACGTAGATACCTACTGCCATTTAAGGCACCTTAGGGTATCCAAGACAACGTTCCATGGCTGACTGTTATGACCCAGGATTTATAGAAGACTTATAGAGGACTCATGTCCTTCTGGAGTAACAGATGGAGGCCAAGAGGAGGACATCACACTGCCTAAAATCATACAAGATGCGTATACTTAGGCAGCAGAGCCTCACCTGTGCTGTTTCTGCAGGATGAATGCAACTGGTTTGTAATGTTCAGGACATGTCAAAGTCATTTTGACCTGGGCCAGGTATGAACTAATCATCGAAGCAGGAAATAGTAATTGCATTGGCCTTCTTATATCACTACATTTTAGTCACTTGTGTTGTGATTCATCTCACCATCAGACATCTATGGTCACTCTGTGCTATAAATGGCAGAGAGAAATAGACATTCTCAGGGCACGATTCATCTGACCTGTTCTAAACACATGATTCATGGGTTGCCTGCATTCAGGTCCCTGTTCTGATGAGTTCACATCTGTTAACACCAGGGGGAACAGGTTCCATGATTTAGGAGGCAATGTTTCCTACATATTATAGCCATGACTGCCTCACACTGTATTACCTTCAATACTCACCTGAAACGTGGCACATTGTGTGTGCTGCAACTTTGGAATTATAAATGAGTATATTTGAATTCAAAGCCTTCTGGCTTTCTTCCTTTCTCAGCTAAAAATTCTCAGTAGCCAGTTTGGAAGATGCTTGGGTGTATGGGATCTGGCTGAGTTAAATTTTAAACACAAGCAGACAACTGTTTGTATCATACTCTTAAGATCACTGTGTAAGGCCCTGAGGTGGCAGACCCCATGTCTGTCTGTCTTTAACATGGTACATGCGGGCGACTTATCTCACATGATCACCGTGGGCTGGGAACTAAGTCTGAAGTGATTAACAGATGAGTCAATGCCCGTAGACTTTCCTAGCTGAGTTTCCAAGATTAGATAACCTTGCTTAGGAGAGCAAAATGAACATGGAAAGAGAAATGAATTCTCAGTCTCACTTCTGAAGCCTAGGCACCATTTGAGCATGCTCCATTTAAAGCATCGATCAAACCCCCCGTGGTTGTTTTACTGTTCAGCAAGAATATTTGGAAGTCTGGAAAATCAACACTATTCAGCTGTTTATCCAGCAGGTCAGCCATATATTTCAAATGACAGCACTGCATAGGTATGTACGTCAATATCTGAGAGAGCAGATGGCTTTATGTGTGTGTGGTCATTTTCATGCAACTATCTCAAATTCAGTCCAAAACCATGTAAGAAGACTGGATGCAGGCCTTCTAGCTCCACTGATTTCAGAAGGCTCTTGACAGAGTACAGCTGGAGTGAATCAGCTCACAGGAATTGACATCTGTTGGGTATCAGTTTTGTTTCCCGTAAAAAAAAAATACCAAAATCCTGCAATGAGGTAACAGTAACTGCCAGCATATCATGGCATGCTTGCCTTAAAAGACGTCTTCCAGTTCTCATTTTATGCTTTTCATCACAGCGATGCTGATGTGCTGCAGCCCACAGGAGCAAGGACATATTACATTTGTGCTGGGTTTCTTTGGAGGATTTTGTGGAGGAAGGAGGAGGGTGGCATGTTTTTTTCCCCAAGTGCAGAAGGCTTCAAGCTCTCAGAGTGACACACTGCAGCCAATCAATCAGATCACATCGTGTGTCTCTATTCATCTACCTCTCACCTCCCATCTGCTCATTTCTCTCTAATTGCCTTCCCATTTCACCAGCACCTCAGGGCGGTTCATCTGCCAATTATTCTTTCACTTTACAGAACATAATAAGCATTTTCTTAAAATCACACCCATGAGTTTTTGTACTGGCAAGGTCTGAGGGGCATTTCTTTCTCTGCCCTCCTCCCTCCCCATCAGGATGCAGAGGAGGGTGCAGCATCCCAGAGTGTGCTCTGCAACACATCTCAAGAGTATGTCTTCATCTGGTGGGAAAACCAAGGATTTTTTCCCCCAGTATTACAGAAACTATGCAGATGTGCAGGTGTGAAGTAATTGTGGTAAAAGGTACTCTTTTAGTGTTTAAAGCCTTGAAAATGAAATGCATGGGCAAGGCATCTTGAAAGACGTATATGCTCCCACAGGTGGTGCAGGCAGATGCAGGCAAGCTCTGCTCAGCAGTGCGCAACTGCAGCACAGAAGCCATGAAGTGTGGCTCTCTGCCCCGGCTAATAAGCCCTGCTGAAATCTCTTGCTAATGCAACTCTGCAGTTTCTGCACTTGCGCTGGCTCACAGCTCTGCATTAAGACAGCGCATTATTGCACTGCAGAGACCTGCCCAGAGGGGCAGCTTTGATGATACACCAGCTGCAGCATTTCAAAGAAATGAAGTAGCATCTGCGTCTAGGGGCACAGCTGAGCTGGTTAAGTGATCCACCCACGTGGTGAGTCAGGGGGCAAAGCACCATGAAAACTCTGGCTTAACCTTACTGTCAGCCCAGTGCTTACCCCACAGGACAACGGTGACAAGCTGCTGTGCTTCCCAAACAGGAGCTGGCTTTGTGGCCACCATGGCAGCAGTGACCATCTTTCTCCCTGATGGTTAGCACATCCTAGGGAGATGTGAGTAGTGCCTTGGCACATCAAAGCCAGGAGTGATCATGGCCCAGATCTGTGCTTAACTGTATGTGTGAAGAAGTCTCTGTGAGTGCATCTACACTGCTAGAGGTGACTGCTGCAGTCGTCTGCAGTCGTGCGACCAGCACGAGACCCCTTGTCCTCCCTGTGCCTGCCAGCAATCTCCATGCCCCTCCTCTCCTGACAGCTGGCCCCAGCTACTTCTCCCCACTGCAAACTCTGGGCACAGCTCACTGCAGGGTCTGCACCAAAGAGCAGTAGGGGTGACACTGTGCTGCATTTTGCTCTAACCATGGGCCGGCCAGCTGTGCACCCTGTCCCAACTTGTCCCTTAGCCTACACCCCAGGGGATGCAGCGCATACCCTTTGGCACTTGCTTGTAAAAACAGTTCTGTGAAAGGCTATGACACAGCTCTCAACTTACTGCAGACACTCTGAACAGTGATTGCATACAGAAATGCTTAAGTATTTGGCATAGCACATACAGTCTTATGCCTTAAGGCCACTGAGACCCAGAGGAGAGCAAGAACCAGGCACTATGCAGGGCAAATGCAGCCAGACTCCTCTAGCAGAGGCTGTCCCTGAGCAACACAGACAGGACTCAGTCAGTGCCACCAACCTTGGAATTAGGGTGCACAGCTTGGTGTTTTTTCATTTATCAGTGTCGATGTGCCTGATATCTCCTCCTCCTAAGTGCTTCTGACTTTTTGTGTCAAGACCTTACCTTGGTCGCATCCCAAGTCCAGGGCAGGGGAAAGGTATGGGTGGGAACTTGTCCTCCCCATTTCTTTTCTCTGCTATAGACTGACCCCTCTATACACTTTTTTTCCAATAGAGAGAATAGGAGCACCTGCTTCAGACAGGAGTTCCTGAGGTGCAATATGTCACCCATCAAAAGGTAAGCCTAGTCGTGAGGCCAAATAAAGACAACACTGCAGCAGCAGTCAGCACCAATTTACAACAGATTCGGCAAGAACTGCTAAAAAGTGTTCAGGACACGATGTCCAAAGAAAAGATAGGCCAAGTAATGGCCAAGTAATGAAGAAAATTTGCTTCTCCCACTTTATGAGTATTGCACACACACACACACACTCCTGTCATCGCCATTCACGCTTTTCCTGCTCATCCGCAGTTCCTTGCTCACCAAGCGCTCCCCCTAGCCCAACAGCTTCCAGTGCCTTTGCTCAGACATTCCAGTCCTTTACACCTGCCTCGTCCTTCAGTCTGCCTTTTTTGGTCCCATCCCAGTCATGCCAGTTTCCCGTATCCCAACCAAGTTTGCCACCAAATCATAGTTTCTTCAATTCTGTGTGGCAGTAACAGGGAAGGTGGAGCCCCAAGGGCAAAGGGTGTCAGTCCTCCTACGGCCCCGTCCTACATCAGAGGTTTCCTGTCAGCATGAACAGCACTGCAGCATGAAAGCAACCCTACAGATGTACTATTTAGGCTGGAAAGTCAAACACCACCACAGCGGGAAAAGCGTAAATGTAGGTGGCAGGAGCAGCAGTCACTCGGCTGGGTGCGTAGGGGCGTTGTGACCCCCGCATTGCGCCCCAGCCCCAGGAGCACGCGCTGTTCTTTCTCGGAGGGCTCTTTCCTCCCACAGTGCTCAGGGTAGATAGTGCCAAGCTACTAAGTGGCTATTTATTTTGCTTTCTTCTAGCAGTTCAGCGTGTAGCTCTGTGGCACATTTGTTGCAGATTATTCCAAGCCTGCTCTAAAGATAGCCTTTGTTAATTCCCTCCTGAGCTTTTCTGTGGAGTTCATCAACGCAGTACTTTTGTGCCTCTTAAATTCTAATTCATTTACTGCCATAGCACGACTGTGAGGGGTTTTTTTATTTCCGTTTTGCATGTGGAGAGCTGAAGCACAGTGAGATTAGGGTCCAAGTATTCCTCTAATGTGGGGTGCCCATTTCCCAGTGCCGAGAGTCTGATTTTGCAGAGTGCTCAGCATTACATGGCAGCTTGTGTGTTCAAAGCACATGTCCCATTGATTTCTGTTGCAGGTGAGCGCGGAGTATTTCTGGAAATTAGACCTCAGAGTCTATAGTTTGGCAAGCTGAAAATATGTGCAATCTCACCATTTGTATGAAGTTTGGTTTAAGTGACTTGCCAGGCTGATGTAGGGGCTCGGGGAGAGAGGGAGAGAAGGATCCGCTTCTCCAGGGCTGCACCCAACAGGCTTAACCAAAGGATCATTCCTGGTCTCCAACAGCCCTCCCCCTAAGCACCCCCATTTGCTTGCCCACCAAGTGTGCTTCCTAGCCCAGCTGCTTCCAGTCCTTTATGCCTGCCTCATCTTTCAGTTTGCCCTGGGGCTCCCATCCCAGTGTCCCCAGTTCCCAGTATCTCAGCTGGATTCGCTGCTGAATCCTCATCTTTCCAATTCTCCTGCCAACAGTGGGGAGGACGCAGCCCCGAGACCACGGGGTGTCAGTCTTCCAAATCCCGGCTCCACATCCTGCTACAGCCTGGCCTAGTGCAGAGAAAGTTGTTGTGATCGCAAGAAAAAGTTGTAATTACAAAAGCCCTCTGCACCCCATGGCCTAAACAGGAGATGTGCATTGTGAGCGTTGAACCATCGACTCAAGCTGAACAAGTTTATTTATGCTGAGAGGCCAAGCTAAAGCATGAGGCAATCCTTGGGGTCATTAAATGCTAAAATTAAGTATGTTTCTACAGAGCATGCGTGAATTGCCTTTTCAAAGGCATGTAACTCAGCCAGATGTAGGTGGATTTTTCACAGGGCAGCAAAAGACATAAGCAGTGTAAAACCATTTGTTTTATTAAGTGTCATGTCTCTAGTCTAAACTACTAAACTTTTGGCAAATTTATAGCCAGCTGAAGACATAATTTACAATGCAACATTTTAGGCAGCCTGAACAGCACTGGTTCTGCCGTTCCCACCTCCAGCCTGTGTTTGTGCACCCGTGCACTGGTCCCTGGTAATTGAGTGCTGTAAACAGATGAAAACCACGCTGTCAAAGCCCTCAGAGAGCAACCAATCTCCTGCCTTGTCCCAGGGGACCCCCAGCACCAAGTTACCCGTCCCTCCTGTCCTTGGCAGCCACGGCTTTGCGACTCCCATCTCCTCCTCGGCTTCTCTCACTCCTGGCTCCTGAGGATATTCTGCACCATCTCCCCTGCAGCCTCCCCGGGACCTGCTAATGTGCCAGATCCACCAGCTCTTTTCCATTTCTCTCTGATGTATTAGCAGAATTCCGGTCAAAAGCTATAAAACTGTTCAACAGCCAATAATCTATGTTGCTAGAAAATGCATACATTACATGATATGCATGTCCCTGGGACACCTGCTTTACTATCAAGACATGTATCATTCATAATCTGCATATGGGGAAAGCATTTCCACAGAAGCATTCAGAAATTCTCCATTGTTTGAAATAATTCATAAATATTCATAATATATAATTCATATAATAATTCATAAAATAGTGAATTTAAGTCTTGCACCATAGGTCTCATATTATAGAGATACTTTAACTGAAAGTTTACATGGAGTCTTTCCCTTTTCCCCCAGCACATATGGAAATGCACCCCAGCTACAAGCAGAGCAACCCAGATGTCATCCATGGGCAGTGAGACGTTTTCACACATTTTCATACTGATTTTTATTTGCTGGTATTTTACTATTTCTGCAGCAAATTGGTGCTGAGTGTGAACCGGCATAAAGCATGACCCATAAAAGCAGAAACATATGGCAAAGGAACATTAAGGTCACAGCAAGGGTAACAACTAGAAAGGTCTGCCTTGCACAGCCCAGCTGGGCATATGGAGGAACCAGTCTGAATAAATAAAAACCTTACATATGTCACCCCCACGAATGGCCCCTTTTGGGTTTAAAACTGTTCCAGTCGGCATTAGTGTATACCAGTTGTGATACACTTCTTTCTGGGAGCAGGATCCCATTTCTGAGAACCAACAATTAGTTTCAGCAACAAATTCATTTGAAGATCAGTCCTTTTGAAAATGTACACATCAGGAGGCAATAACGGCAAACCCTAATCTGTACTTTAAAATCCTTTCACTCTAATCTAGGACATTAAGAATCCACATGCTCTGACTCAACAACGTGGGGCAACGCATTCCAACAGGTTTTTTTGCTGAATTTTCAAAATGCCTAATATGGGGGCTTTTGATGAACCACTAGGCAGGGCATTGCATCTTCAGGCGCTCAAGATTCTATTTCACAGCAGGAAAAGTTTATGTTGTCTTGATGCATGAATTGCACGTTTTCACAATTAGCATGCTTGGCTTTACTTTAAAAGTTTTACCCTAACGCTGAATTTCCTGAGTCTCTAATGAGCTCGAGCTGGTGACGGTAATGCTCTTGCAATCCATGTTATCCTAAGAATAATTCTTAACCCCAAATTTGATTAAAGTTATCCTTAATTAAACTTTGATTAAATAAATTCGATTGAAAAGCACAGGTTGTTTGGTCAGAATACATATGTAGTTGTTAGGTAAAATTTCCTTTCTCTGCAGGGCAATTTTAAATTGCACTAGGATTTCAGACCTGTTTGCACTGGCAGCAGGTTAAAAGCAAGTGCTCTTTTGATGCCTGGGAGAGAGAAGGAACAGTCGTCTCCCAGGCTGTGCTTGGTGACTGCATGGGGAACAAGCAAAGGCAGAGAACAGTCTTTGTCACTTGGACTAAAGATCAAATTCAGACATCAAGAAGTGACCCAGATGCAGCTGCAGAAAGGCAGATCTTGTAAAGAAAAGCAAGTCACAGGGAGGCAACTTGCCACTGCAGGTTACTTGCTGCTGCTGGACCCAAGTGTAAGAGTAGGGTGACACTGGGGAAAAAAGAAACGCTTCAAAGAACTGAGCTCCTTCACATGTTCCCCAGTCGCTGAATCGGTCTCTCCAATTGGGGATGCTCACTCACTGCGTTAGGTACCGGAATAGATACAGGCATGCTTCTCCCACTGTGGCTGACCAAAAGGCTATGCCCTATTGGCGCAGTGATATGTTGAGAGCAGTCTCTGACTCTTTAACTGCTAGGCTTAACCATCCACCATAACTATTCATTACATAGCACACCCAGATAAAACCTCCAGCTGTTCCCAAAAACAACAGCTCATCAACAAAAGCCAGCACGAATGCCTCAGGCAAATGCTTTGCTTTTGTGTTAGCTCCCTGTTGACTAAAGCAACCCAAGGCCCCTTTCTGACCATCAGGGCTCACAGAAGGTTTGGCCACAGCTGAAAGAGAGGTGATTTTCTTCCCTGTGTTCCGAATTTTCACACCATTTACATTGCTCTCAAATCCCACAGCTCGTAAGTGACAGGCTCCCTGCGTGGATGCAGACGGTTCAGAGGAGATGGCCCAAGACAGAGGAAGTGTCTGTTGCCATTGCTGCTCCCAGGATTATCAAACGGATGCGGCCAAGCTCTCGGATTGAACTGACTTTGCTCTTACTGTATTAATGCTGGTTTGCGTGTTTATTACCTTGCCCATTTCAAACTTCACTGAGCTGAATCTTAATAAACAGATATATTCTGAATGGCTTTTTGTTATTGTTGCTTTTTTTTTTTTTCTCCTGGCCATTAAGACTCATTATGTAGAGTCATCAGCTGTTTTGCTTTGTTTCCCATCTGTTCCTACAGTACTTGGGTTCTGGGATTTTTCCCAGGGTGTGAGATAATACTGCAGATGGGAATGCAATTTCCACTGTTTTGATTTTGGCCCAGTGGGGCTTCATGTGGCCACTGGTGGAAAAATGACAATTGCAATGGTTTTGATTAAAGATTTTCCATATTATAGAAACTTGTCAAATTTCAAGATTTTCAGGATCATGTTGCTAACTAAAGTCAGTGGCAGTTTTTTTCTAAGAGGAGTTTCAATCCTTTCCCCGTCTACAATGCCTCCACTCTCTGAAGTAAACAAGGACTCTTTTTTGAGAACAAATCTTGTGCAATTTCAAGTCACAGGAAAAAACACCCCTGCCTGTGGTTGGGGAGAAGATAATGTTCTAGTCCCATTGCTGTTAAGGGGAGCAGAAATTGGAACCTAATGAGACTTTGAGGGGCAAGTCTAGTTTCCTGTGACCACTGGTAGCCGCCTTGTATCAGACCTTTCACTCGTGTATCAGTTAGGTTGTCATTGACAAACTGTTTCGGTAACTCACTCCTCTGATGACCAGCAAACCTACTCTAATTTGCAGCCAGGGTATACTTTGGTCATCTTATACCCATTTGATCTCGTGCCTAAGTTGTCCTTTTTCTCAAATACCTGTTCTCTCTCCCCAGTTTTTATTCCCTTCTGTATTTGTATAGAACTATATCATATCCATTTCAAACTTTGCTTCACGAGGCTGAACAAACCACTATTTTCCACAGCTTCTTGCTGGAAAAATATGTTCTCCACTCTCCTCACCCTCCTTGCAACTCTCAGGTGAACTTGTTTCAATTTATATGCCTTTGCCCTGGTGATGGGAGCCAAAGCACTGCTGTCAGTCCTGAAGCAAACATACAGGCATGTACCTGCTCCAGCTTCACTCCCTCTTAGTGCTGCTTGGTGCTGCATTTTCTCCTGGTCTGCATTTTGAGACTTATTTTAATTTCCAGGTGATGACTTCAGTTTGGTCTCAGGCACATCTTGAAAATGCCCTCTTTCTCCCTCTCTGCATTCGTTTTCTAATATAGATTAAGTGGCTACAAAAGTATTTTGGTCAGTTATCCCCAATTCCATTTCCTGGCATTTTCCTTCCAGATCTGTAATTCCCATCTTGATTTCTCAGCATCTCTGCTGCTAAAATTGGAGACACTATATTTGGAGTAGGTTGTGCCCAGGGTGAGCTCCTCTCTAGGTGTAGGATGGCAGTAGTACATTTCACAGGGACATTTCTCTGTGGCCACAGTACAAGACTCCAAGTTATTCTAGCAGCATTGAGCTCCAAGATTAAGAAAGCTTTAACACAGCACTGGTCCAGTGGCAGCTCTTGCAAGGACGTGCTTGTATGGCTTTACAGCAAGTGGCCACAGAGGCAGGAGGGGCAACCTGCAACACTGCACCTTGTCATGCAGCAGGATGGTGCTCTGGGGGTGGAGAACAACCACCGTCCCCACAGCCGCCGGGGTAAATCCATCTCTCATAAACACTGCTCTCCCCTGCAGCTAATTACGGGGCAGGTAAACCTGCAGTGATATCCGGGAAGTCAGAGAAGAGAAGACCCATAATTGTTCAGCAAGGCTTCTCATCCTCAAATTGCAGAAACCCAAGAAGGCTCAGTCTTCATATATTTACCCCTTTCAGAGGAACATAAGCGCTAAAGAAAAGGTCAGCCACCTTTTTTTTGTTAAACTCAACATTTCAACGTAGAAACACTTAGAAAATTACCATGTTTACTCAAGAGTTTAAAGATTTTTACGCTGTAGGTGAAGGAGAAGAGGAGAGATTTTTAATGAAACTGCAAAATTGCTTTAATAAGGGAAAAAACAGTAGGGCAATTGTGAGGGCATTATATTTAAGATGAAGACTAGTGCTAGGAGATCACCTGTGCCTAGTATAAACCTCCCTGGAATATCCAGGAATCTCAGCCATGGCCTGAGACTCTTGTTGTGTTAGAGATGTATGAACCTAAAGAGGCAAGGAGAGGGGATATATAAAGACAGGTAATGCTGGTAGAAGTCTGTAGACCTTTTAATAGACCTTAGATATAAATCTGGTCTAATAAATCCAATAAAGCACACAATTATGCTTTCTAAACATAGGCTTTTACTTCAAGTTAGGCCAAACCGTCATTTCAGGGAAAGAAGAATCAAAGCAAATATTCATAGGAGAAAATCTGTCGAAGCAGTGAACTTTTTCACCTCTAACAGCTAGTAATGACCATGGAGTACAAGATCAGATGGTTCATTTAACCACCGAGTAACAAAATTAGGCTAAAAGTTAGATCTAGTCTGCCCAGAGGCAACATGACAAATTAGAGTCATCCACTCGCCATATTTGTATTAATGCACTTTTGTATTAGTGAACAGATTATAAAAGAAGGCTTTGCCTCGAGGCAGGGTTTTCTGGCACTGAACTAATTTTCAAGCTGAGGTTCTCCCCTGAGGGCACAATAAGACTCTCCCTTCTTTGCAGCCGAGGATCTGATCCTCAGCAAAGATTTACCTGTGGACAGCTCTTAACGCTTCAGAGCTTTAAAAACTGCAGATTTCTTTCTATAAAGCTACATAAATTGTACACTCTTGAGATACGTTTTAATAATAATGGAATATTTAGTTAGCATCTGTCTAAAATCATTCAATGTGTTCCACTGCTAATATTTAAAAAAAAAAAAAAAAAAAGGTTGTTTTAAAATCAGCTCTCTGGGACAGGCTCTGTAAACTCATTCTGGCTCCCAGCCTTGGCTGGCAGTCAGTAGTGAGAACTGCTGACGATGCAGATGGCCACCTTTCTTCATGCTGCGGTTGCAACCCTGCAAAGGGTCGTAGCCCTGTGGTCTTATGGCCCTGTGAGTTGTGGGACTCATAGCACTTAACGTCAGTTGTACGTGTGCGTGTTTCCAGCACAAGGCTTCACTTTGCAGCTGCAGCAACGTCGCATCTCTCTGACCTGGGAGGGAGCTGCAAATCAAGAATGCATTTCTTTTTCCTCTGAAGATGAAAGACTTTTAAAATTAATTGCATGACATTATGGCTTGTCTCTGTTGTCAGCTTTGATTTTGCTGTGACAAAATGATGGCCGCTCCCTGTCACACAGAGTAACGCCGTGTCTGTGAGGACTGCACTCATCAAGTGGCAGCAGCGAGTTAAAGCATCGCTGCGATCTGCGTTGAAAGTAGTTCTGAGGAGTGTGGCGTGGAGGGTGAGGCAAGGGCAGATGTTACAATCCTTCAGGGGAGCCAACCGGCTATCCCTTGCTGCAGCCGGTGTTGGCTCCGCCGTACCACCCACAAACCTGTGCCAGGTATCCAACCCTCCCCACCCCATCCCTGCAACCAGTGCAAGTTACTGAGGGTGATACTCTCGAGAGGTGTAATTTTAAGCATTCAGAGCTGAATGCAGAACCACTAGATCTAAAATCAGAGATCTTAAAAGAGCAGCTCCGCTGCCTTTGCAGGGCTGGATGGAGAAAGCAGGAGCAGAAGCAGCGGGAGGATACTAACCCATTTTCCCTTTAGAGGGCAGTGGTGTTCATCGTACAAAAGCTACATTTCCGAGGAGGTAAAACCCTTATCTTTAATAACTGGGGTCAGCAGCACCACAGCAGCAGCAAGTTATAGGAATCAGCGCTGAAGTAGTGCTGCTGGCTGCACTATGCCATACAGAAGAACATCTCACTCCCATATACTTTCTGTAATGCTCTGTGCAGGGGCTCATTAATTTCCCCTTGTTTTCCTTCAGAGTAATCAGACGAGTAATTAAGGGTCCACAGAGAGGCTTCCTTTCTCCACCACACTGTGACCACAGTCCAGGGTGAAGCCTTCCTTACCATCAATGGTTGCCAAATTACAGCCTCTCTCCGAGCCAGATGAGCCCTTCCTGCTAGATTAATGCCAGACTAGTTTCAGAAGCCAAATAAGAGATGATTTCAAAGGCAGTACTGACCTTTTCATCGGTTTGGGTGAGGCCTCCCGCTCCAGGTTGGAGGACGCATGCTTCACGTGCATGGCATTGTAGGAGGTGTGGGTGTACTCGTTTTCATCGCTGTAGTCGGGACCGAGCAACGTTCGAGCCCACGTCCCCATGTCGTATGGAGGAAGAGTCCCCCCGAACTCAGAGGGCAGGCATTCAGGGTGTATTAGCTGGTGAAGGCTGTTCAGGTTGTTACCATGAAGAAAGATCTTTAACAAATAAAAAGAAAGTTCAAAGTCGTCATCGATTCCTTACTTCATTAAGTACAATAATAACAGCACTAATGAGGTTGGAGCGTCATTAGTTGACAGTGCAGTTTCAGGTGGCAGTTTCTGAAGCGCTTAGGACTGGTGCGGGCAGGCGGGAGGAGAGGGATTAGCTTTGGGGCGTGCAGCTGAAGAATTAGCCTGGCACCATAAACGCTTCTGAAAATCCTGATTTGCTTACTTTTGGCACCTGACACTTTCACTTTCTTAAGTACCAGATCAGGGAAAGTGCAAGTCAGGAATAACGACTGATTATTGCCCCTCTAAGAGGATAGAGGCTTGTATGCAGAGCGGTGAGAAGAAAAGGGAGATAGTGGAGCTTACTGAAAGCAGATGTGAAAAGTAGGTCCTCAGCGTCTGAGAGGGCACCCCAGCCCTGCACCCCGGGACTGACCTTTCCCAGGGGTGTAGGTCTGTGTCGCCACTTTGCACTGCTTCAGCGACATTTGTCTCTCTAATCCCTCTTTGCTTTCAGGCTGGTACTACCCTCGTCCTGCCTGGTCAGACGTGGTGGGCTCTGGGGCCTTCTGAGAGATGATCCAGTGGTTGTCTGATGACAGACTGCAGAGGACAAATGGCCAAGGTGACTGCAGGACCACAGTTCACGTGGGTTTCAATGGGGAAGACCTGCCTCTTCCGTAGTGTGAGCAAACAGCCTTCAGGCATGGGCATTTTTTGTGGAAATGAGTTACCACCATGTCCACTTGCTGAAGCAAGGAAATAGGACATTCTACTCCCACGAAAAGAGTTGAGCTGAAGTTTCCCTCACTGCAGGTGACTTCAGCCAGGCCTGATAATCCCTCCACATTTCCAATTCTCTCTATCCCTGAGCATGTCCCGTTAAAATATATCTACACTTTGTTAGTGATAACAGCTTTCCGGTCCCTGGCTGAGTTATTGATTCAATCCAGAGCACTGCAAACTCTAAGTTTTAATAACAGCAGCAATTCTCTGAGGCCATATGAAAAACACAGAGAGAAAAAGAAGGAAGAAAAGAAAGCAGGCACCTACTCAGTTACTCCGGCTCTGCAGCTTCCTCTTCCNTTTGAGGAACGGTTTGATTAGCGTGTACAGGGCATGGATGTACCAGGGCTGGTTGACAAAATGGACTCCTCCAAAACGGGCAGGAAAGCTGTCCTACAGAAAGAAAGAAAAGGAAGGCAGTTAATAGATGCAGTGCTTTAGCCCAGCAGTCAATAGGATGAAAGTCAGAGGAAGAAGTCTGCCTCTTTCCATCTGCAAACGAGCGCTGGGCTTGCTGGGAGGGGGGCAGGAGGGAGATGGAAAAAGAAAGGCGCCTGGAAACGTTTGCATCAGTTTCTTCTGTTAGCAGATGCAGTCCCTTCTCCCCTCCGCACTCAAACGCATCAATTGCTGATGATTTAAAGTAGGCTCTCCAGACACTTCGCCTGAACATTTTTTAACTCCATCAGGGCATCTGACTTGGCTGGGATGGGAAGCGAGAGGGGGCTGATGAGCACCGCTCCCTCGAGGGGAAGCTTTCTAATTTCTCATTGTGCGGCATAAGGCAAGCCCCCGGTTCCCACGCACATCACTGCACACAGCTCACCTTTTCACCCTTCGGCCTCCCTGCCTCCCCCCTGCTAAAATCATCATTACAATGGCTGACCTTTCGGGGTGAGCGAGCAGCATATTATGGGGAGGAGGATGGGTGGGAAATGCTGATAAGTGAAGGTGTAGGGAGAGAGCACCATAACGGCACCATGGAAACTGCCGGAGCCCAGTGCTCGCTGCCAGGCTGCGCACAAACACCCTCGGCATTAGCATGCAGGTAGCGTCCCGCCGGGGAGGTGTTTGCAATAGCGTCCTACTCCGCTCAGCCAGCGTGGCACACTTAATAAAAGAGGAGGTTGCTGGCACGTCTTTAAAGGTTATTGTATATTGTGATGGGCATTTTGTACCTACACTCTCATCTAACAAATGTCAGTCACTCAGGGAAGAGTCTAGGATTTTTTCACTTGCACGCATAGTGGGACAACTGCTGCTCCTGCGTGCAAATACGCTTCCAGCGAGAGGGGAGGTGCCTGTCTCTCCCCTGTGAAGGGAGATCCTGATGAAGCCGTCCTCATCCTGCCTGTGCTCCTAACCCCTACAGCTCAGCATATAAAGACAGAGCATAATCAGGTCTCTTCCCTCCTTCAGGGCTTTGGCTTCAGGACTCAGGCAGGTTCATTCCCCCCACAATTAGCATGGGGTATCCCGGGGCTTTCTCTCATCTTCCTCTGGAGCACCAGAGAGTGAGCACAGCTGGTGAGGATATAGGGTGGATTTGTGAGATGATATGGAAAATCCCCTTATACACCTGCTTGGTATAGCTTCTGTGCTGCTTCAAGGTCAAATTATTTCCCAGATTTAGCACTATGTAGGCATCCCACCACCTCCTACCACCCAAAGCAGATTGGCAGGGCTCTCTATGCTCTTTAGCACTGGCCATGGATTGCCCTGGCAGTCATCTTAAACCATACTCGGGTAGTGTTTGTGAGCGGCCACAGGCATTAAGTGATACCTTTTTCTTTTGCTATACGGTAGTATAAGATTCTTACAGCTTGGACACGTCAATTTATCTGAAATAATTACAAATCTCAATATTGGATGCTCTGTGCAAGACTAGTGGGTAGTCAGGCCAGCACGCAGGAGGCCAAGAGGTGCAACATAACAGGCAATCCCATTTTAATTCCCAATAAAGTATGAGCTGAGCTTTTTAAGGATGGCACATGCTCTGTTGAGGTGTTCATTCATTATAAAGACAACTGTATTTCCATTGCTGCTGGAATATTCATTAGAGTTTAGGGACGCAGCTCTGACTGATATAAACTGCTGCAGTGCTGCAGGTTGCAGTGACTTCAACTGGGCTGTACTGAGAAAGAGCTGCAGAGAATCTGACCCCACCTAGAGAAAACATTGACCAACAGAAGTGTGAAGTGAAGCCAAAAGTGATTTTCTACCCTGTGATAACCTAACATTAGGTTTTAGAGCAGACCAGAGCCAAAAATCTCCATCTCATGCAAAATTCACATATTCAATTTCTTTCCTCCCACATGGGAAAGAAAATTTGAAGATTTGGAACCTTCACAGAATATTCTAAAAAAAAAAATATTAAGAAATATTGGAAGGTTCCACATTTGCTTTTTTTTTTTAATTTTTTAAATTCTATATTTGTCAAGGTGGCTGCCATTCCACAAGCTGTATCTCTACAGGAGAAGTTCTGGACTCCTTTGCTCTTTGGGGCTGAGCTGCCACAGCCGTCCCAGGTTGCACCATAGCAGCACAGGTCAGTGCAGAAGATACAGTCTGAGTCTGAAGCAAAGGACAGTAAAGGAATGAGAGATGGGAAGCAGGGAAATAGCTTCAAGACACAGAGATTTATACTGACCCGAAAAAGAACAATTGTTTTGCCATCTCACTGGAATGCGCAGATGATATTAATCACAATGTTCAGTGAGAAATGTCAGTCAGACTTCATTTCCAAGGGGGAACGTGGTTTTTTTAGAACATGTTGACCAGCCTTAATGATACCAACATTACCCAGAAAGGTCTGAATGCTGAGAATTATAGGAACCAGCCAGAGGTTTAAACTGTCAAACTGCCTCTGGAAAAGGTCGACTAAGGAGAAGGATGTACTTTGCTGTATAGAAAATGAATTTTATGTCCACCCAACATAGATTGTTGAGTTCATAAACTAGATTCTGTCTGGTACATCAGTAGATTAAGTGTTACAGGAAAGCCCATCACGTAAGAGTTTTATTTAAAGGCAATTGCTTTCTTTTCATTCTGAAGGTACACCCGAGAACACACAAAGACCCTGGAAAAGACAGCATGATGGCCAGGAAAAAAACAGCCAAAGAACATTTTTTTGCATGTAACTTTCCACTAATTTTTGTTCCTTACCCTATTAGGCACAATGAGCTCAATTTGACCTTCATCCCTCAGTCCACCTACATTTGTAAGGCTGTCAATTAGAACAAGGACAAAGACATTTTTTTTTAAACCAAAGAAATTTGATATGGGAATCATCCAGACACTGTTTGGAACTGCAACATACCAATTTTGCAGAAGTCCCTAATTAGAGCAGAGCTGTCTTGGAAAGAAAAGCTCCCGTCTGGAGGTCTGCCTTGCTCAGTTCCAGGAAGATGTATGAGACCTTTCCCACACCCCACTTAGTGTCTCCACTGCTTTCCCTGGGGCAAGGTGAAAGTAGCTGAAATTGATTTTCTGCTGGAGAGCTTTTGCTTTTAGGAATTCTCTTTTGATTTCTCATGTCTTGTGGTTCCTTGGGAAGGTGTATTTTATAATGAGGTACATTTTTTGGAGCCTACTGTGAAAAGGACCCTGGGATCATGCAGCCTTTTCTTAACCTGATTCCTTGTTAAAAATACCCAATCCTGAGGATATTTTTACATTTTATTCCAATGGCATAAATAAAATATAGCACACAGGAATTGGTCTAATTATTTGTGGGCATTACTATCATTTTATCTGAAAACCTGGCTGGACATATTAGCATGTTGCTCAGAGATGCAGTTGCAGCGTGAACAAATACATCCAACCCAGTGCTAATCTAGCTAACTTGCGACTCAGCAATAGCAGGGAAGAAACAGTGAAAGGACTCCAGGTACCTGCTTGGGCAGCTAGCTCACTCCAGAGTCAGACCAGGTCTTCTTCATTGGGACCTGAAGTGAACTAAAACAAGGAACGTACCTAACCATGCTGCAGTGGCACCTTTCCCAAACTGTAAAGGTAAAGCTAGAGAGACAAAATTGTCCAAACACAGGGTTTTAGTTGTTCCTGTTGATTGAATGAAACTGGTGCCAAAGACAGGACTTTTCTTTTGCCTGATTTGTCTTTTTTTACCTTTATGTATTTTTTTCTTTACTGTTTTTAGTTATTCCCCTCCACATTGTCCCCAAAGAAGAGAAAGAAATGAGCTGCCACAGACACCCCAAAATCCATACAGGCCTCAATACGTCTTTCATTTCAGATTGGAGAAGTGTCTCCAAGCTTGCAGATCAGAGGGAAACGTTACAGAGATCATCGTTCCCCTTCTCCACTCAGACCTCCTGTGCAGGGAAATTTCTGAACTGAAATGAGTCTGGGACTGAAAACCCTCGGTACATAATGTTCTGCTAAATAGCTCGGGAGCAATAGCTACGAGGTGAATGAGAGACAATTTTTCAATATTTCTGCCTGTTCTTTCCTTCACGACATCTATTTCTTTTGGCAAAAGTATGCATCAGAAACCTTTTACTGTGTTGTCGTTCTGAACTGCCTGAAAGCTAAAAATCAAGATGATCTCCCAGCATCTCCTCACACCAAAGTGTGGCAGAAAAGCAAAACAATCTGTGGAATACCAAAATTAGGCATAAAACCAGCCTAATGCTCAGGGCCAATCTTTTCAAACTGCATGAATTGGCTACATAGATCAATGACCTGAGCTCAAAACCCAACTTACAGCATATTTCTGGGTTATGGGACATCTGAATTTTTTGACACAAACGTTTTTAAAATGCTTTCATAACTTCTACCCTTTGCAATCAGAAAAGCAAACACACATCTTGCCATCCAAATGCACTTTAATCTCGACCAGACTTGCCAGTTTACTGCAAATCAAAATATAATCCCCTTTGAAAGAAAATAATTTCCCATAGATTCAGGAAGATTTTGATCATAAACAAAACTGTTTAAACAGAAATGTCATTTAAACTGAGGATAAAAACAGCATCTTCATGCCTGTGCACTTACATAATCAGTCCCCACGGTGGATTAAAGCTCCCACAGACTGTAATAATAGTTCAGGAAGATTTTATTAATAGTTCAGTGATAGTTTCTCCACAAAGAGTTTCCGTGAGCATGTGATTTTAATGGATTGGCACCATGAGGGAAGGAGGCTTTCCACTCTCCAGCTCCGGATCCAGATTCAGCCTCTGAAACAATGGCTGTGGTTGAAAGTTGTTGTCCCCCAATTTTACGACTTTGTCAGATATTGGATAGGTTGTGTTTATCAAAAACATGTTCCTGAGCATGTTTGAATGAACGCTGTGTAATGCCCTTGGTGCAGACAGAGCAGGCTGTCATATAGCGCATGCTAGGAGAGAAAGTAAAGTGTCCCCCCCATTGCTACAGCTTCAACCTCTAATTTTAATGCAGCTCCTAAGAAATGAATGCTTAGTTTGGGAAATCCCGCACCTCTCCAAGCAGTCCCTGCGGCTGCGGGAGCCGGGGCTGCTCCCACTCACCGGCTGTGGTGCCTGCTCTGAGCCCAGGCATGTTTCAAATCTCCGTCCGGACAAGTTGCTCATCTTTCCGTTATCTCTTTTTGCTCCCCTGTGTTTTTGAAGAAACGGGAATGCAAAATTAATGTTGCCAGTGGCAATAATCACAAACTCGTTTGCTTCTACCTTGGCATGCCCTCAGAGTACACAGGGCTTGGAAATAGCTGCAGCGTAGGGGAAAACCATTAAAAAAAAGACATTAGTGCTAGCAATATGGTAATGTTGACCTGCTCGAATATGACAGTAAAAAGGATTCTTGCGTCGGGAAGAGCTCATTGATTTGGGATAAGCTGTGACTGTAACTGCTCATACCAACACACTCTTTTTTCTCTGAAGCATACAGTAGCAAAGGACTGGAGCAAAATCACAGGAAAATATGAGTGCTTGGTTTATTTTTACACTGCATACCCACATATGTAGATGAGTACACTCTGAAGTACTGCTGTCAGGGAAATGGAACTGAAAAATGAACATTGAGATGCATTCTCCTAGACATTTTTCATTATGTTTGTTCTCTCTCCCACTACACCCGATAACTTTTAAAATTCCGTCATTTGCAGTGGGTTTCTCCCAGTCATTATTGCACATTAGTGAGGTCCTACAGAGCATCTGTTCATGGGTGTTGGCAGATGGCACCAATAAATCAGGTTACAGAACACAGATTTGCTCAGTAAACTTTGATTTGTCCTGATAGAATCATGCTGTCATATCATCTGGTCTAACAAAATAACTTGTAACCTTGGGGCAAAAGGGGGATTTCTTCACTACCTTTTTACAAGAAACCCTTTGCTGAACCAGCTCAGAATAATTCAGGAACAGAAAATTTCCCAGAAGCAGCGACTCCGCTGGATTGACACCAAACCCCGGTGCTGCTTTTTTGCTTGGCATGTGCCCCTGTTGGTTTTAAAGTGTTTCACACACTTAAGGTACAGCCTGAGGCTCCCTCCGGAAAAAAAAGATGAATAAATTATATTGACAGAGAAACAGCAGGTTCATGCAGGGGCTTGGCTGAGGTGGCACACAGAGAAGAGAGGAATTCAAAAGGTGATTAAAGAATGATAATACAAAGAGCACTGACACACTGATTTGGAAGTAGCCCACGCATGTGTGTGACTGGGGTGCCACAGTTTGCTCTAGATTAGGTCAGATTAGGTGAGGCCACAACAGGAAGCTTCTGGTGGAGCCGGAAGAATGAAAGTCACGCTAAACTAAGGAGGGGTAGATTGGGTCACAGGAACAAGCAGCAGCATGGGAAGGGACATGAATTTGCCGGAGGCTATTTTTCAGAGTTAGTTTAGGAACTTGCTATGATCTTTGCAGCCAGCTCTAGCAAACTGGCCTAAATTGTCTCCAGTGTCCTGATTTTTGATGTAAACTGTAGCTCAGAAACACTTTCATATCCGGCTTTCTTAAGTGAGGGTGACTGCAAGCTGAGTCGCTTCTATTCCTGTATCTCACTGAACATGAACATCTAAAATTAGTTGGGGGGGAAGGGAAAAGCATCAGAAAGATCATCAAAGCTGAAAGTAGTTTAGGGCTTAATTAGAAACTGCAAAATGTGCTGGGCACAGTACAAGCCTGGCCTGGAAGCTTGCTGGATGAACGCAGGTGCTGCTGGCTGAAGTGTGTGACCACAGGCCAGCTGTGATGCTTCGCTCTCCCTGGGATACCAAGCCCTTGGCTGGCTGTGACCTACGAGCTTCAGTTGCCCACTCAAAATCACCATCAGAAGAAAGTCTCCGTGCAAATGTCACATTGCTGAGAGAAGTGACGTCTCTCCGATCCTTTCCCTGACACTGGGAGTTAAAGCAATGCTGTTCATCTCTGAGCTGTTGGTCGGCTGTATGGGTGTGAGCTGCTCTCAGTTTTGGGTGTCTGATAAAGTGGGGTTTTTCCCTGTAGCCCTGAAAAATGTTCCATTTTTAATATGCACTTTTTGAAAAATAATAACTTAAAGACTTTTTTGAAAGGAATTTTTAAAATTTAAGCTCTGAACAAAATTAATTAGCGATATTAATCACTGTAGCCAAAATCTACAGTTTTCCTTAGCTAACCTGATCTAAACCTCTCTCTCCCTAGCTATTTTTATTTCCATAGACAGGCCTTGCACCCATCCTGAAGGGCAATAGATCTGTGGGACACTGCGGTTGAAAGCACAGGGAGTGAAGGAGTTAGGGCACAGAGGAAGATGACACTGAGGTAAATCCACTAGGATTTAAAAGGCTGTTGAAAGGAAAGGATAAAGTGCATGCAAAAAGCCAGTCCTGAAAAGGACAAAGTACAGCACCTTATTTCTTGCCCAGCACTATTAGGATTTTAAACAAAAACCCCTGTACAAAGTCTGCCTCTTTAGATATGCATTGTTATGCTGAGAATCTACATCATATATGTAAAACATTTATTCTATATTTTCTTCACATCACCACTTGCTGTATCTATGTATCTGCTCCCTGCCAAAATAACCCTGTGTCTGGGCTGAGGGGCAATGAAGGCCAAACTGTCATGGTGAGGACAAATGCCCACAGCATTAGTTAAAGTCAGCCAAAGAAAAGCAATTAAAAAAGGTCTTGTGGCACTTGTCTTTCTTCTCAGGAGACCTATTGACTTTGCAGAAAAGCTTTCCATCTTGCCTATGAAAGCACGAAGGTGTTACATAGAAATCATGCAGTCGGATTACACTTATGTTATGATTGAAAGCTGATGATGGAGTAAAGGAGATTTTGTTATTTATAGTGCTAGGCAACCTATTTGGCACTGAACAGAAGTCTGCTGTAGCTTGGCTTGAGCAAAGCCTGGAATCATCTTAAGGCTTTTGCATGTGCATTCATATATAGAGCAGCACGTAAAGGAGATTATAAACTATTATTGTGATGAGATTATAACCTAGAAAGAAAAATAGTTTTTCTAACCTAGGTCAGAAAAACAAAGATCAAGCAATTTTTTTATTGGCATTTGTTGACTGACTGAAACAAACTATTTGACAGAGACTATTCCTTTTCCAGTAAATTTCTCTGCATCTAGCAAGAAGAAAATCCTTTGTACTGACTTCTCCATACAGCTCCTTGAAGGTATCATAGCCTTCTAGCACCCATGTTCTCAAGGCTATCTGCTAAACAGAAGCTAGATTCCTATCTTACTTCACTAAGAATTTCACTTTTTAACCTAATTTTTTTGACATTGGAACCTCATTTTAAAATGGAAGGTTTTCCTTCACCTAGCTCTCGCACAAACCCTTTTTTAAAGAATTTCTATGGTCTCTGTCATCCTTGACGAATGTATCCTGATGAGTGTACCCCTGGTGAAGACATTTTTTCAATTCTTTTTTCTCTTTCAACAGGAGAGTGTGTGGAGGGGTGTGGGTGTGTGCGCACGCGTGTGTGTGTGTGAGGGTGGGTGAGAAAACCCTGTGACCTACTTTGTTCTAAAGGGAGTCAAAATGCTAAATGCCTGTGCAAGGGTGGAAACCCAGCTCTGGGGGGGATTCAATTTGAGTCAACTCACGCTGCATTAGATAAACACCTGACAGCAGCAGCAACTTTGCTTCATGTACAACCTCTTATTCTTCAAAACAATAGAAGCCTAGGGAAAAAAATCATTTATTATTTGCATGATTCAGTCTCTGTCCTTGTTCTAATACCTTAGTGAGATTGCTTAGATTTCTTATCCCTCCATGCTGAAGGGAAACTTGTTTCATGTATTTGTGTCTCAGAAAGTCCCACATAGTCGCAGGGCTGAATTGATAGGAGCAGACCAACCTGTCGGCTCTGCAATAAAATATAGTCTCTTTGTGTTTGCCCTTTTGTGATCTCTTTCACTTTTTTAATTGTTTTTTAATAATGGAGCAGTGTCTTGGTAATGAGAAACCTGACCACAATTGAATGTCCTTGAAATAAGTTTTGAGAACAAAAAAAAATTGAGTAAATTTATATGAAAAGTTGTAAAGCTACATTGTGGAGAACAGTTTTAAAAAAGCTGTTTTTACAATGGCAGACAGCATTTTAAGTTTCATGATATTTTCCACACCTTGCATTTAAGAAGCACGTTATGAAGACCATTTTGCAATGAAAAGCCTTGTACTATGCAGTACAGAGAATACACTGATATTTTTCCCCCGTGGTCATGAAAGTAAGCGTTGCTAATAGCACCACCGATAGCTAAGATTGGCTGACGCTCCATTTGCATTTCGTTATAACTTTGCCAGAGTTTTACATTTTGGGCTCAAATGTTTCAACAGGGAGCTAGACATATTTTTTACGGGGACAGTTTTGGGGGCTGGAGGGTAAGGGTGGTGAAGTGATTTGAGTGTTTCTCAATGGGCCTGGGGGGAAAATATTGTTTTCTGCACTTTGAAAATATTTCTATGACTACTGGAAGGTGGAGATTTAAAGCTCAAAGCCTTTGGGGTATGGATCTGACCTTTCATATAAGGTTTCCCTAGTGCACATGGTTTTACTGCCGCAGTGAGAATTTGCAGCTCCGTGTGTGCCTATGCCAGAATGCATTCAAGGAAGTTTGGAGGTTGAGAGGTTTAATCAGCTGGACCTGTCATAGTGATACCCTCTTGCCTTAAAAGCTATGGTGAGTCAAAATCCTTAGAGTTCATTAGCTACATTCGCCCAACAGAGCAGCTGCAGCCCTGACCCGCAGGTGGGAGGCAGAGCTCTCCCTGCAGTGGTTGCTCCTAGAGGTATTGTAAAACACAGGTGGAGTCAGGGGCCCATGAAGCTCTACTTTGATACAGGGATTTCTCCTTTTCTAAGTGTGTGACTTTGCCATTTTAATGTTCTTTTTGTGCCGTGTTTACCACCTAAAGCAATGCTAGGTGACAGCCAGGGCTGCTCATCACATAATCACTCAGAATCCAGGGCTTTTATCAGTCTGGCAGTGTTAAATGCTGCATAAACCTCGTACTCTTTGTTACACAAAATACATGCTTATACTCTCTGCAACAGCTCTCTCATTTCCGCAACACAACTTCCCTTCAGTTCACACTTCTTATTCCTCACTGTCTTGCCTGCAACCTTAACTCTGACTTCAAGACAACTTTAAAAGATAGCGGTAGGGAAATTATATCTGCTGTCTGTGCAGGTGCAATGAAAGCAGGGCACTAATCAGTGCAGCTTCCCAGCCTTTTCATTATCATCAGCCAAGCATGGATATCAGACTGTGGGGATAATTCCAGGACACTGTTTCAGTTCTTTGACCTCTTCTACATTATCGCCTGCTCCCACTACAGTCCTTGAACAAGAGGAGTCTGAGGGTTACCAGTTAAGTTTACCGCCCGAATAGTGCTTGCACTGCCTACCCGAAAAGGTTATTCTTAATTGTGTTTTCAGGCAGCACAGTGTCAGTCTGTAAGCTAATGATTCCTCTGTTCTCCTGTTCTACTCTTTACAATTTGTTCTGATTATTTTTTCTAAGGCCAAGAGCAGAAAAAAAAGACTTATCTGAATTTGTTAAAACTACTGCTAGCAGGAAGTTGTGACCCCATTTCTCACCCACCTCAAATTAAAAAGCCATACAAATTTTCCTCCTCTTCTTGCTTCTTATATTAGATTAAAGTCACACATTAAGCACTGCTACACAAAGTCTTAAATGAATTAGGCTTTTTCCACCCAGAGACTGGGTGTATGCTGTGTCATATCCCTGGAGGCCATTAAATTTGCTAGGTAGATACAGGGCAGTTGGTCTGTACCTTCTCCTTTGAAGGCTTCCAATCGAGAACTCTCCACCTGAAGGCATGCGGCAGCATATCCTCCTTGTTAAACTCCAAGCATTTTATTACTGCTCCCTGCTTGAGTACGAGGGTATTTGCACATCAGTGAGTGCCATTTACCTTGAGTTTAACAAGACTTTAGGCACGGTGGCCCATATTGTCCCTCTAGCAAATTGGAGAGATTTTGTTTGGAGAGGTGGAATACAGTGTGGATGAAAAATTGATCAGATTTCTGGGATTCAGGTGTTGAGATCAGAGGTACAATGTCTGCCTTGTGGTCATTTACTAATGTTTTTTCTCTGGGGTTGACACTGGAGCCAGTACAACTTAATGTCTTTATAAACGCCCTAGGTGATGGTAGGGACTAACTAACCTTCAGAAGCTTTGCTGATGGTACCAGGCTGTGGAGTACAGCTGATACGCTGGAGGTTAAGGCAGAGAGTCCCTATTCAGAGGGATCCGGACAGGCCGGAGAGATGAGTTGCTGGGTACCACATCAACAAACGCAAACTGTTTTATCTTAGAATAACCCCATGCAGCAGGACAGCTCAGGCACTGAGCAACTAGAAAGCAGCTTTGCAGCTTTGTGGCAAAGCTGGCCAACCGTGTCCTGGGGGTCACTAGCAAGTGCATAACCAGCAGGTGAGGGAGGTGATCCTTCACCTCTATTCAGCAACTGTGAGACCACATCTAGAGTGCTGTGTCCATTTCTGGGCTCCCCACTGCAGGAGAGGCTGACATACTGGAGTGAGTCCATCAGAGGCTGCCGAGATGGCCGGGGGCTGGAACAAGTGGTGTATGAGGAGAAGCTCAGAGAACAGGGCCTGTTCAGCCCACAGAAGAGGCGGTTAAGGGGGAATCTCAATGCTCTCTGCAACTAATTAATGGGTGCCTATGGAGATGACAGCCAGACTTTTCTCAGGGAGAAAAGACAAGGTGAGCGACATGAGTTGCAGTTGTGTTGGAAAGCCAAATTGCATATCAGGAAAAAGTTTCATGGCGGGCAAACACAGGAACACGTTTCCTGGAGAGGCTGTGGAAACCCCATCTGTGGAGATGTTCATACCTCAGCTGAACAAGACCCTGAGTGACCTGATCTAAACTCAAAGTTGGATCTAACTTCAAAGTTTGCCCTCCTTTAAGCCATGAATGGGATCGGGTGACTTTCGGAGATCCCTTCCAACCTTAATTGTCCCATGATCCTGTGGTATTTTATATGTGCGGGTATGCATGCATCTGAAGTTGTCAGACTGTTCCTGCCCTGTAATTTACTTAGTCATGTTCCACACTTATCCCTGACTGATCTCTGCTTACTCAGGGCTTCAGGTTGCAGTTTCCATTTAAAGCTGAAGCTTTTATCATCTTTAAAATATGCCACAGAATTTATTATAGACAAATGGGGGGCAGGAAGGTAAGGCTTATTTAAGATATGCTTTGCCACAAAACCCATATTATGAGCACAAATGACAGCAATAAACAAAAGAAAATAATCTGTTCAGACCAGAGGAAAATCTATATCACTAACTCCCCGCTTTGAACTGTTGTTCCAAGAATGAAGGATTTCCTTGTTATCAGGAATATGCTGGGTGAACAGAAGTCATCAGAAAAGCTGCATTCCCTATTAATGGCTACAGTATTTCACACATGCCCCAATGCATATTAATCCCACTTATGTCCATCAACTTAATTAAAACCTCTTCGTTATTGAAATCTATAACTGGCACAGAAAGGTATCGGAGCTTAGAGCTTAGGAAAGAGTATTCATTTATGCTGTTCACTGGACAGCTTTCCAGTAGTGCTAGGTTATTTCTGGTAGGAAATAAACAATTTCTGCTGGAAATCTAGCAATTTGGAAAACACCGGGAGATTGCAACCAAAGCCAACATTTGTCTGCAAGCATTAGTGAGAAGTTAATAGCACTGCTGAACGCTTTGCAGGTGCTTGGTCTGGGATTCTTTTTTTTTTCCTTTTCTTTTGGCAATGACAGACTTTTATCATCTAGATGCAGTAGTGTGCATGTATAGTACATCTTTGCACCAAAATTCAAGATAAGGGCCACTGACAGCACACTTATAATGCAGAGGTTACACTAATATCTTGCTTCCCCACTTCTATTAGGGGTCTGTCTGGGAAAGTCTGTTCACTGCTTATGGGTAGCATCCTCTCCAAAATTTTAAGACAAAACTCTTAGCAGACTTCCTTCTTTTTTCCCCCTAATTTTCTGCTCCAGGGACTATATTGTTTCAATTTTGAGTTTAAAACAAATCTTAGGCACACTGTGTTGTACAGTCGGGGAGAGACTACTCTGCTATTTGAACTGGTTGAGTTGTGAAGGGGTTCAGGTTGTGAAAGTCTGCTCAGTGTGAAATCCATCACTGAACACAGCAAATTATTCAGTCAAGGTGATTATTGAACAACTAATTTTCCCAAGAATAAACAGCAAGGAAATAACCTAAACAGAAAAATAGAGAAGTTATACGCCTTGCCAGCACTAAAATTCCTTCAGACTGCAGAAGATAATTGGAGTAATTTGCCTAGTACTTCAGTCTGTATCCATAAGCCAGAAGTGCCGCTGGAAAGGTAACTTAATTTCTGACAGAGAAGTTCTGAAGCGCCTTGATTGTTATTTTCCCATTAACTTAGGCATCGGAGGCTAATTATGAAAGATTATTACAGCAATTGGAGCACTACTCTCAAGGTAAAGTGAAACATGTCAGATGTATGTTTTTAAACAGACATTACAAAGAAGGTAGTAAAATTAAAATTGTGTTTGTGGTTGGTAGAAAGTTAAAGTTTTTCAATTTTTGGAATCAAATGCAGTTTGTGATAAGATCACAGTTAGATTCTGGGAAAAATCATTCAAGGAAGTGTCTACTGAAATATGCAGAATCAACTTACAGCAAAGCAATGAGCACAATGAAGGACTTGCCTGAAGTTTGAGGAGGTTAGACATTGCTTTGATGCTGTGGACATGAAAAGAAACCCACAATGTTTCTGCAAATGAGATTGAGGCAGGAAAGCATAACGCTGTCAGCATGGGAGTCCACAGAGCCCAAGACTGAGAAATCCAGAATGGACAAACTCATGCAAGATAATATCTGCCATTTGTAAAAGGATCACACCACCACACAGGCATTTTCAAGCATCAGCAGAGATCTGTAGAGGAAGGAAGCAGAATTCTTCATGGCAGTCATGGAAAACAGCATAGTAGAAGGTGAATGGACTGTCCACCTGAAGGCCCATGGAACACAGACTGATTTTCCATGACGTTTACGTGCTCCAGGGACACCAATATCAGCAAAGACAAGTCACTGGTGGTGGGAGTCAATGAAACTCTGGTCTTACAGAGCCAAACTTTATCATGTCAGTAAGTGTTTGGATAAAGAAAAATATTGAAAAGTTAAAATTTATAACAGTACCAGAAGGAAAAAAGATGCTCATTATTAAGGTAAAAAGATGCCAACTTGTGGATCTCAGAGAGTGAATTCATTCAATGGACAGACAATTGTTGACAGCAACTGAAGATGAAACTAAGGATGCTTTCAGGAGATACAGGAACTCTCAATAGAGTATGGAATAGAGACGAAAGGGTCAAGATGGTCCATGGCTTATCTACCCAGGAAAGTTTCTCCTGCCATAATTCAGGCTACAATAAGAGAAGCCTATTGCTCTAGGGAGAAAAATGTAACTAAGAAGAACAAATGAAGGTAGTGCTCCTACAGATCATGTAAAAAGCAAGCAAAAACATTGAAATATTTCATTTGCATATGAATGACCTCAAAATGGCATCTATTGCAATGTCTCTAATGAGAAACTGAAAAGGCAGTAACACTCTGGGAGGTGACCTTATGAAACTGGGGCATCCATTTGTGCATGATTATTATCTCTTTAGGAAACCATTTTCTCAGAACGCCATTGGGTTGCGCTTGGAGCCAGAAGTTTTTTGCTTGGAAATACAACACATTTGACAGTGTAAACAGTACTAAGTTATGCATAAATTATATTAGATATGGGGGAAAAGTGTAAAAAATCCTGTCTGGAGGCTTCAAGCAACTCAGAAAGCACAACAAATTCTGACATAAACTAAACAAACAAAGATACAAAATGAACAGATATATTCCAGAGAACCCCATGGGAATGCCTCCCACAACAGACCCCTCAGATGGGGGAGCCATAAGGAAATTTGCACCTAATCAAGCTGCCTGCATCAGCAGCTTGAGAGGGTTACTGTGAAGATGTATGCAGGAGGGGTAGGTCACAACCAGGTCTGTATTTAACATTGTGAAATTACTGTGGCACCAGTGATGCTTGTCAGCCAGCTGTCAGAGTCACTTTGGCCTCACAGGTGTCTTGAGACAGCTAGAGCAAAGCAGCAAGTCCAGTATGGTTTGTGAAATGATGCTAGCAGTGACAAAGGTGGGAAGCAGTCATGCCAATGTGCAGTGGACTCATCCCGGATGCAAGTGACACTGCTGCACCAGCTGGATACAAGCAGAGGTGGAGTAGGTGGAGTAGGTTTTCTCAGCTGAGGCAGCTGAGCCCCAGGACATGCGACAGCAGGAACTGAAGGACCCGGTCGTGGCAGAAATGGCAGCATAGATATTACAGCTGAGATCCAAGGGTCCATGTGACAGTACGGCACACCTTGGGAGTTAAATGAGCACTGGTAACTGATGGTCTTTGAGATTCTGAATTGAGTTAAAAATCCGTGATGGTGTGCCTAGGAAGGGAAGTTGTGGGAAAACAAAGAACTTGCAGGAGGACCTTAAAATAGCTACTTGGTAATAAATTACTACTGATTCCTTCCCCTCTTCTATCAGTCTAGCCATAATCAGTTTATGACCCCCACTGTTGCTGTGCTCACAACTTGGAGTGGAAATGTGAAACAGCACTTTCTTTGTATCTCCTTTAAAAGTGGCAGGAACGGCCTCTTTTCCCTCACAGGGGATAGGATAAGGTCTCCCACACTGCTTATAGAGACCAGATTGGTAGGAAGCAGCAGTAAGGAAGAGAAGACAAGAAGGAGGAAGAAGGAGGTAGGAAATGTGTTCTCCCTAGTGGCATTCTCACAACTGGATATTTTCTCTAGCTTCGGATCCCCTGGTCATAATAGCAAACCGTCTGCTCATGGAAAGAGCACAATTCAAGAAAGGATAGCTGGCTTAGTCATCCAGCCACATCACAGCTCTGCAGGGTTTTTCTTATTTTAGTAAACAGGGTTTCATTTTTAATTCTGTTTCTCCATTCTTTAAAAACCATTTTGATGTCATTTGTATAGTTTAACCTGTTCATTCTTCTAAAAAAAAAAGACATGCGAGACAAATAATCGGGCATCCTACAAAAGTATAAAGCTAGTAGTACCAGCAATTGCAGTAATAATAAAGCACAAGTGCATTTAAAATATTCTGGAATCAGATACCCTACAAGAGGGGAAAGTTTACTGTGAAGTGAAACTCAACACATGAAAACAGGGGTGCAATTCTGAAAAAGCAAGAGAGGTTATTGTCCCAACACTGCTAATAATCTCCTTGTAGCTGCTGGTTAAAATCCCTCGTGGTACCTGGCCTTGTGAAGGTCCCTATAATATTACAAATAAAACTTTCCAGGATGGCTTAGGTGAACCTTATATATTTGCCCAGAAACATCAGAGTGTTTCTGGGCCACAGCTGTGGAAAACTACAAGATGAGGGATGGATACTACTATGTGTCCACCTCTGGTACTCCTCCAAGTGTACACTCAGGAGGCTTGAGTTTCTTAAACTGATCTCTGCGGAATTGTGGTGGGTTAACAACAGGTACACTGTCATTTTTCACCTCCCCCAAATAAAATACAGTAACTTGTAAAGTCTTATTAATTCATACCCTTTCAGTCTTATGTTTGTTCTCTAGGTTGTTTAGAAAATATCTTTTCATGGGTTTCATGGGTTTAAGTTTTTTAGAAGCCAGATAACTGGAGAAAAGGTTAAAATCTAGCACTTGTGCATTTTCCATACAGAAAGTATGGGCAATGCTTTCTCTATTTAGAAGAGGACCTGAATGTAACACTTGTCAGTGCCTGAAGCAGTGAAATTTGCTGTGTGTTGTTTTTTTCTGCCTGATGAGTGTCTTGGTTTTATGGCGGATTTTAAAGTCAGTAGAAATCGTAGCTCCAAAGTACAGTCCCAGCTCCAGTGACTTCAGGTTACAGAATTGTTTGTCAAAATGACAAACATCTGAACGACTCTGGCCTCAAGGGTCTGACTTCACTGAGGAGAATTAGGATATTTTCCATCTAATTCTAATTTCCACCTGATTTTCCACACTAAAGCTTTGGATCAGCCTTGTATCATATGTACATACCCTGGTATGTTTTTGGCGGAACTGGCAGCATGACAAGAGGGAAGATTTCAGCCATGCATCTTTGCTGTGCCATGCAGCATCTCATTCCTTCACTCCAGACATGCTGTCATATACAGCAAGCAAGTAGATGGGTTTGGAATCGTGAGCCAGAGGGGGTGGAGAGATGGCAGATATTACTTTGAATTTTAAACATATTGCAGTGGCTGTGTCTGCAAGAGCTTCACACCCCCCCTCACACACACACACACGCCCCCCCAAGAACCTGATGTTTCTTTTCATACTTTATGGTATCGGACTTTGAGGAAACAACTGCAATATCATGGCAGTGTATTTTAAAAGCTGCCTTCACTGTCATGGGTTTGGAATGATGAAATAATCTGACATTTAAATGGAAGTAATACTAACTGCTGTTTGTGTGTTATCTTGAAGGACTGTGTTTATTTGTAGAAGCCCACAAAGGAGAGTTTGCAGTTTGCCTCAATGTGAGAGCACCACAGGGAATATTCATCAGACAATATGAAAGGGCATCAAACATGCCTGACAGGTGAGTCTTATGGTGGTTTGACAGCTTGGACATTTGCATGAGAATCTGCTCACCCTTTGCTTTACTTTTTATTGAATAACACTGTACATTGAAAACTCTGCTTTGCCATCTTTGCAATCTCAACCCCTCTCCATTGCACGCAGTGGTCTCATGTGATGTCATGGTTTGGAAGACTTCTCAGGGTATCTTCGTCTCTAAGGTTGCCTACCAGCTTCTTCTCCCCTCATACTTTGTTCTTCAAAGAAGAAAGGTAATCTTCAAAGGACATATTGCTCTGGCAACACTTTAAGGTGGGCCTCCACATCTGATCAATGACCCAGGCGCCCTCACATTCGGTACATGAACGTTACCTGGTATTTTTTTATCTGGGAAAGGTGGAAACGCGAGAGCAGGAAATTCCCCAAGTCCTACGACTGGATCTGAACATTGCTTCCTTCTCTTCCATCCTTCGACCTTACTCGCTTGTATTAATGGCTGGCTGCTGACACAAGTGTGATCTCTGATTGCCTTTTCTTTGCCTCTGACTTATTAACAACAGGACAAAATATTCAGGAACTCAACACTTCCTTACTCAAATTCCATTTTTGAAAAATCCTTTCATAAAAGCATAGGAAGGATCTTACTGAGCCAGATTGAGCTAGCCCAATATGCTACCTCTGGCAGCGGTCAAAGATGGACAGCCAGGAAGGAGAACAAAAACAGGATAAAATTTGGTATGCTCCCAGAGTACCCTCAGACTCCAGTTAACGGCTTCCTGTATTTGCTCTTTTCCTGAAAGATTTTTCTGTCTCCAAAGACATGTCTTCTCTAATGACAATTCAGTCATGATTCTGCATCCTCGCAATCTATAGATGAAAACAAGAATGAACTAAAGTGACGGGAATTCTGAAGACTATTGATTCCTTAGGAGTCCAGCTTGCCTGCCTGGGAATAGATTGCAAGGTTTAGCTTTCTCCTATCAAAACATTCCTTACTAAAACAGGAGGGAGCCTGCCAGCTGCAACGCTGTCCCTGGAAGTCAGCATTTGGTATGAGAAGGGGAAGGGGATACCATCATGATTTCTGTTTCACTGGTTTTGCCCTTTCAGCATATTTCAGTATTGCCACAGTCAATAGCTCATTACTTGCTTCACTGAAAGACTCTTTTGGGACTCTCTAGGTCTTGTAGGAGAATTTTCCACTGGAAAAAAATAACAAAAAGCATTTCTGTGGGAGGGGTCAAGCCTATTATTATCCTGAGAGCATGAATCAGGATCCCAAATGTTGCAGTACAATGTCCTTCCAGCTGCTCCTCCTCCATGTCTCAGGTCAGGTGCTGTCCTGTGTGCTCCAGGAACATTTCAGTGCTAGCCAGGAAAGTTTTACATGCATGCCTCAGATACTAGTGAATCCCGTGAGAGCTCTGCTCTCGCACGCACTGCTTAAGCAACAAGGCTTAAAAACTTATGAAAAAAAAAAAAGCAGGATCTTTATGATAACGTTGGTTACATTGCTTTATATAATAGATAACTTTGCAAGTCATCCTTGGAGCTGAGAGCTGCTGAGCATATTTCGCAGTGTGACGATGACCTTGGGATCCATACGGTAGCATATCTCCTTGGACTACCTGAGAACCTGACCTGGCTCAGCATTCTGGTGTTGAACACTTATGAGTACAAACTTGGGACTTTCCAAAACACTTGCTTGTTTTTCATTAGGTTGACATTTCCTTTTTAGCTTCACCTCCAAGCCTGAGGCATGTGGGCTTTCTGAGGTGAAAAGGGGTTGAATAAAAGGCAATGACTGATTGTAAGAAAACAATTTGCAAGGAAAGTGAAAACAACAGCACTTCATCCAGAAGCACTTGTCATTTGAGAGCTCAGCACTTGCCATTCTGTGACATTCTGCAGCACTACTTCTGGATCTCCTGATATTGCCAAGTATTTAATAGGACTCAACGTAGAGTAAAAGGGATAAAAAAGGTATTAAAGCTATCATAGTTCACCAAAATATGACTTGTTTAAGAATCCTTTACAATTTGTTATACTTAACTGTCTAGTTGCTAGGAGTGAAATGCTGAGTCTGAAGAGGTCACAAGGGCTACGTATCTTCTAGAAGGTATGATGCATCCCTTACTCCAGTGCTTTTTTTTTTTTTGTAGCTGCCTTTACTCCTGGGAATGCAATAAAGTGTATTTTCTAAAAACTCCACAGTGTCAGACTAATAAACACTGCGTGTTTACAGCTACTCAACATATTTTCTGTGCAATACCAAAACAGGTGAAGATAGAAACAAGCAGTATTAAAAAAAATCTATTCTTGTAAAACAGAATGTCTCATCCATAAAGCCCTCTGGTTTTAGGAAACAAACAACAACCCATGAAATCCATAAAGTTTAATTGAGCCTCTTAGTGGAAGCAATTCACTGCAGCTATCCAGAATGCTGGAGGGTTGCAGTGCTTGTAAAAGTCCCTGGCAAAAAAAAAAATGGTTAAAAGCAGCAAAGAGGTATAGTCTCCTCTGCTTCCACAGGGCATATGGACCTCTGCACAGCCTTCCCTTAGAATCAAGATGTGAATATCCTGACTGTAGGCCAAACCCCTGCCCCGGGATTTCTCTCTCTCTGTTGCCTGGCCTGCAGGGAGCACTTAAATACTCCTCTCCCCTGGCCCTGGGAACACCATCTGTTTTGCGAAGTAAACAAGCTCCAGACTGGGAAACCACAGGAAGGCCTTTATGAACACTTAACCATTCTTACGTGATCATTTAATTGTTTAGATGATAGGTAAACAAGAAATAATCTTGCTGACAACATGACCAAATTGAGACCTCACATCCCTCAACGAAGGATATCCGCTCTTCCATCCAGGGCTGTCTAGTTTTTAACACTGGAAGGTGATGCAATTCGGTATCAATTTCTTTCAGGTAGGAAGAGCTGGACGACAACAAAAAAAATATTTCTGTTGGAGAACAATTTCTGGCAGCATCAAGCATTTGCTGTCTGAGTCAGAAGTTGTTCAGGAAAGCCGCACAGCTACACTGACATGATGACATGTCCAAAATAATGTATATACTCGCATCTCGACAGGGCTCAGGTGCTTGTCACCAGAGTGGCCACCCAATTCTCAGGCTAGCACTGGCAAGCAGGGGTGACACAGCATCTGTCTGCCTCAACTGTACAGACAAGGCCCATGTGGCCAAAATTTGTTAGGAAAACAATTTATTCACTGAAGAAACAGAAGATTGACTGAAGCTACTTGTATTGATCTGATGAAGAGTCTTGCCAAAAAAGAATGAGGAAAAAAAATCAAGCAAATGCACAAACAGAAGTATTTTCAACTTTTATTTTGAACTCTGATTTCTTTTTGATATATAGCTTCAGCATGATATGAAAAGCGAGAAGGAAACATTACAAAATGCCAAGAAGCCTTTTTGCAAGTCAAAGAATGAACCGGATGTTTTCTGTTTTGGTTTGACCCACAACAATTGCTTTTCCAACTTTAATACTGGAACAACGACTTAGAAAATCAATTTGTTCGTCTCTAGTCATTAAGTGGGTAATGAGGCATTCGGTGTGGTTCATGGCCACATTGAATAAACAACTTATTCTATGTCGTTAACATTTTCAATCTATGAACTCATGAACACCCAGTAATGCTACTCATTGTGCAGGTGAGGCGTCGTCAGTGTTTCACAAATCAGTGTCAGAAATCAAGATAATTTTCTACTTTTACTCAGCATTTTAAATATTTCTTTATGGCAAAACCTTATCAAAACAGTCTGGACAAAGTGGTCTGATGATCTACATGTCTTTTTGATCAGTGGAGTACTTGCTGTTGAATTGTCCATTGCAGTAATGGGGGAAAAGCAGGTATACCAGGAGGGTGTGTGCATCATACTGTCAGTTGTGTGATTTTGCTACATTATGTAGATGTCTCCCATACTAAAATGTTGCAGGCATCTTATTGTCACCTTGAGTATGAATTTTAATTAGACAGAGTATAGAATAATATGTTAATAATGAAACTCATGAGCTTATATTTTACATGAAAAAGGTACTATGTACTGCATAAAATTATCATGTGATTTCCAGATCACCATCTCCACAATATCACGGAGGGACTTAGGTTGGACCTGCGAACTGTCTAGTCTGGTATTCTGTGATAAGCTCTCTCAATTACTGATTTTAGTAATGATACAAAAAAATGTGGCTATTATTCACACCTGCAAAGCTGATATATATTCACAGTCTGGCCAGAAACCAGAAATCCTTAGCACAGTTCAGGCATATGACTTGAACGCATGTCAAAGCATAAGTGCTGTTCCTGCCATTTAACACAGAAGACCTACAGGCTGTGAATTCCTGGTGCTAAGCAGACATGCCTAACGGAACACCTCTGGAATTGGAAAGAAATTCTATTCCCCCTTTTGTTTTCAGTGTTGCAAAATAAAGCATTAAACAAGAGCTGGCCCATATGAAGTGGGCATGAATAGAAATTGAATAGAAAACACATTTCTAGTTTGAAAACCAATCTGGAAACAGATGAAAATGCAGCTGGGTGTGACTGAGAGGGCAGGGCCAGGGTCAGATGTCAGTGGTTGACCCAAATCTTTTGGCGGAGTGTTGAAATAAACAGTCTTTCCAAATTATTTCCCACCCTCTCACATGACAAGGCTAAAGTCCTTCAAGCCCATTTGAAAATCATTACTGGAGACAGTATTTGCTTGGCAAAGTGGGGCCAGATCCTCCTACCTAAATAAAAAATATAAAACTCCCTTTATGCCATACGTTCAGGCAGAGAGAGACCACAATGCAATCTGCAAGACTGTAAGGCTGTGGAAGACTCAAAACTCGAATGTTGCATTTATCTTAAGACATTAACTCCTACTGGAGAATCTACTATCATGTGGGTTCCAAATTATTGGAAGAAAATTATATATCATGATGTGTCATGTAACCTCTATAGACATACCAGAAGACTGTAAGACCCATTCTTGTATTTGCTCTAGAGCTAGAAGCAAGGACATTATATGACCAAATGCCACATCCCCTTCTCATTCAGAAATGTAATAAAGGCGGCTTCATTTTGCGCATGTGACAGGGACATATTGAGTCACACAAAGGGAGAGGGAGACATCAGCACCCAGGGAATTAGGATGTCAGAGAAGAAATCGTCAGAAGATTTTTATCCGTTTCCCTCATTTCTCTGAGAGGGCTATAGCATGGATTGGTCTGAAGTTGGAGTTGCTCCTGGTTGGATGGTCCTACTTTTATTTTAATACACAGTAGCCCTGTGTGTAGAAGCAGCAAAGCTTTGCTGTGTTACCTGGACAAACTAGTTTTGAAATGAACTGATATTATTTAATTGGTCTAAATTTCTAGATTGTTATTTTAGAGTTGCTTGTTTGAATTGGCTTGAGCAATCTCATGATCTCATTGGCAAATAACCTTGATTGGAAATAAATGCAAACCTACTCTTAAAATTCCATCATTCTCTGCTGATACCAGAATCACCTGCCCAGACATGTGCAGACATGGGATAAAATTTTGCTTTTGTTAACACTATTATCATAAAACTTTGAATTAATTGAGCTGGTTATTATCACTTAAAAATTGTACCATCCCCTGTTGAGTTCAATTTCTGTTATAATGAACACATATCTAAACATCTTCATTTTCCGTCTTGTCGTGGCTGTTTTGCTTTGAAAACTATTTTGCCTGGGAGACTTAACACATTCATAACAATTTTCCAGTCTGTGTTTTACTTAAGGCACAAAGATCTAAAAACCCTGAGAAAAATCTAACAGAGGTACTGGTTATAATAAATTATTTGAGCATGAGTATTTTATAACTCAGCATTCTCAAAGACAGCTCAGCGAGGAAGTTTTTCCACAAACCTCACTAGGAAAAGGATGACATATGCCCCAGGACAGTACCGTATACTTGATATTTAGAAAAATAATTTGACTTGTAAAAGGGAAGGAAATGAGTCAACAAGGCAAGTCTAGAGTTACCTAAGTCATGCCTACACCTCACCACAGAGTGCATCCCTTGACTACACACGACGTAAATTGGTAAGTTCGCTTGATGCAGTGTGGATGTGCCACATCACACCTGAAGCAGTATTACTTCCTTCACATCTCTGCCAGTTAGCTCACTACTAGTTCTTAAGTTGATTATCTTAGACATCTTCTGCCCCTTGTCTTGCAGTATAGATAAACTATACAATGCACCTCCTCTGACTCAGTCTCCAATTTTAAATGACTTGTTCATCCCTCCCAGCATCTGAAGTTCCTTTAGCTGTGTCCTGTGCAGGCATGGGAACACCTCTGGATGAGAGAAGTGCTGAGCGCTTTCACTCTGCATCATTATTTTCTGAATTAGTAGGCATAGTTTGCTCTGTGTCAGTTCAGTCACCTTCATGCTAGAATAATGGGGATTTTAATTACATGATGTTAAACCTCTCACTCTGATGTAGCCATGTATTGGAAGGCTCATCATCAATTCAGCAGTCGATTGAGGAAACCTTGGATAATGAGAGTTTATTAACCCAGGTTAATGAGCCTCAGGCAAAAATGAGGGATTTTGTCCAACTGAAGAGGAGCACTGAACACAAACGTGGCTACATGAGTAGAACTCAGTCCTCTTGAGATCTGCCCAGGAAATGACAGAACATTTGGTAGAAATACCAGCGACTGGATGCTGAAAGCAGAACATCTGTGTTCTCAGGAGTTATATTTTTTAGTCACGTCCTCCAGATTTCTGAGGAGAGGTAGATATCCCAGCAAGTGCACTGGCAAAGGGGGAAAATGGCTCAGAGAGGCAGTAAGCATAATGGGTGTCTCTCAAGAAGTCCCCTAGACACTTCCCTCAGGGTGTCCCTGAGGGGGGTCCTTTTGTTGCCCACCCTGGAACTGATAAACATCTCTGCTCCCAGCAACACACTCCCAGCCCTCCCTGGACCTCACACCTTGTCCTAGGTGCAGAAAGCTGCCAAAAATTTAGAATAGAATAGAATAGAATAGAATAGAATAGAATAGAATAGAATAGACTGTTTCAGTTGGAAGCGACCTACAACTCTCATCTAGCCCAACTGCCTGACCAATTCAGGGCTGACCAAGTTAAAGCATGTTAGTAAGGGCATTGTTCAAATGCCTCGTAAACACTGACAGGTTTGGGGCATCGACCACCTCTCTAGGGAGCCTGCTCCAGTGTTGGATCACCCTCTCAGTAAAGAAATGCTTCCAAATGTCTGGTCTAAACTTCCCGGCACAGCTTTGAACCATTCCCACTCATCCTATCACTGGATACCAGGGAGAAGAGATCAGCTAGGGAGAAGAGATGTGTGTGGTGCTGAACATAAGTAACAAGCTATCTGCCTCCCCTGGAAGACAGCCCTCCGGTAAAACACTGGCCCCATCACATAAATTCACACAAGTACATGTTCCCAGGGATAGGGAAAAGGGAAAAATCCCATGACATCTGAAACAGCTATTTACAGCCATACAACTCCCCCTTCACTTTGGCCTCTCATGCACATCTCCACCCTGCTGTTCTACCCTGCCCTGGCAAGACATCAATAGATAGGGAAGTGAGAAGCAACACTTCATTGCAGCAGAAAGGGCATTTATTTAATTAGAGCTATGCATTCTTAATTCATAAAAAAGTTTGGCTATGGAATTGCTTTGGATTGGTTTTGGTTTTTTCCACACCTTTTTGAATTGCTGTAAATGCAGCTAAAGGAGCAATATTATTTCAGAAGTATTTGCTTATTTGCAAGTTGTAAGTAGCTGTCATTCACAGCTAGAAAGAAAGACAGGTATTAGCCAACAGAGGAAAAATGCATGAACTTCATGAACTTCAGAGATGTGAAATACTCCTCTTTCCTGTAATAAATGCATTACCCAATGAAATTATAAATGAGTATGCGCGGTTCAAAAACACGGTAGTTGTAGTTTTCTGGATTCCCATTTTTGTGTCCAATCCCCTGTGATTACGAACTCTGAGGAGACCAAATAGTTCAAAGTGACTCACTAGGCTGAAATTCTTCGTTCTGAAGTCAGCAAAAGATTTGCCCTTGTTGTCAGTTCCAGGAATTTGTGTAAGCGGTACATTTACTTGTCAGATCTTGCTGTTGGCAAAATTCAAATAGATACAAAATCTTTAAGCTAGTGGATGGAAGAGGAAATGGCCCAAGAGAAAATGACCCTTGATTTTCTGAACTAAAAAATAGGAAGTTTTTATTTCATATTTCTGCATCTATTGCAAAATATATGTCATGAATTAAAGTATCTTACGTCCTTCCCTATAGGGTATCTTCTTATCAATATTCAAAGAAGGAAAAAAGGACTGCCTAAAATATCAAGTGCTATGGAGTACCTGTAACTTTTGAAATGAAAACAGCTGGGAAATGACTGAATGAATTGTATATGGCCTGAACAAAGCCGGGTGCATATTATTCTTAGTTTCAATATATGTAAAATTGTAAAGCTGTGATTCAATGAAAATAATGGCAACTATACCAAAAAAGTATCTGGGATAGATTTGGGTAAGTTTATTGTAAAGTCTATTGTAAAATTTCCACTGTGCTGCTTCTTCAGAAGACAAAATCTTGCAGTTCTTATTGAAGTAAGACCTCTACTAAACAAAAGATAGATGCATGCATAGAAATGGTCTGCAGGTTTTGTCCCAAAATTAGAAACTTTTTCAGCTGGGAAAAAAAACCCCTTACATGGTTGATGACAAACAGAAGCTCCGCAGGGCCATGGGTAAAACCTTGCTTGCACAGGAAAGTTCTCATTGTGTAATTTTTCCCATAACTTCTATGCAAATATTACTATGACAAAAATGCATCAGTGTATTTGTGAAGATGTGCCACTTTCAAACGATAGCAGACCCCACAGGGCCTTGGGCTCCTGGTGAGCATGAACTGAGGGGGCTGATCCACACCTCCTGGCAGTCACACAGCAATCCCAGTAACACAGAGGTCTGTGAAGAGCTCTTTGGAGCTGCAGCGGGACATCAGTATTGGAAGAGATCTCCACTGAGCCACCATCACCTTACATATATGCATATATATGTATACATGCCTGTATTTATAAAAATATCTAAACAGGCTGGTATTTGTAGCTCACTTACTGCTGTCAGGAAGGTGGCTTCTGCTATCGTGTCATTTCATGAGTCATGTGGGAAGGTTTAGAAATGCACAGGACATTAATACTAGATTTGCAGTGTAGGGGTCCTGCAGCAGCACCTTGACTTCAAAAGGGGTCTTGCTTTTTTACCCCTCACACTATTAATCCACAAGATGGAAAATGTGATTGCTTTCCAGTGTTGTCAAAAGCTTCACCAGCCTATGTGGTGAACATCTTTTCTGCAGTCTGGGGTATGTGTGCACGTTGTAAAGTAATTTTCTAGCTCCCTGTGAAAGACCCCTGCAGTGAGTACTGCTGGGAGGGAGGGAGGGGGACTTTAGAGGTTTGAGTTGGAGGATATGAGGAGCAAAATAAATACAGTACTTGTTTGTAACACGAGGAGTAATATCTAGGTCTGATTAAAATAGCCACTCATGGCTTCAAATCTTCTGATGAACTTTAAGAAATGTACCTGCACCAGAGTATTGACAATTCAGTTCATAAAATCCAAAGGTAGATAAAGACCTAAGGGTATTGATTAAACTATGAACCAGAACACCATTTCTATTTTTTATATCTGCAGCTACAATAAACATATGTCAGATTAAAGTTTTAACCTTTTTGTTACCACCACCTGGAGAAGGCTCCAGACCAGGAGGTGAGGAAAACTAATAATTTAAGAATAGAGAAGCATATACGGCCAATTATTGTGGGGACTGAGACTTCAAAGGGGGAATCCTTTCAACCTCAGTAAACGAAAGGGAAAATATAAAGAAATACTAGTTCCTTAGTGCCCACATTACATTAGGTGGCTTACAAAGTTGTAGGCTTTTTAACTCTAGGAGACTGACTGGCAGAGAGCAGGGTACTGCAGTGGAGAGGCACGCACACAGTTATCCTCAGAACTTGCTCTGGAGCTGACACTGCTTTCAATTTCAATTAGCTAGCTCAAAATCATAGCCCTGACTTTTTTTTTAAAATAACTGTCATGTACACAAACTGTACTAAAAAAATGACGATTCAGTAAAATACAGTCCTGCGAGCTTTTGGTACTAGAAAGACACTCTCAGGAGTGACCAAGGCCAGCTGGTGCTAAGCACTGTTGCCAGAAAAAGCTCTGGGGAGTGAGAAGACAAGACGTGACTTTTCATATGGATGCTACCTAGTTAAAATACTGCTGGTATTTTCCTTTGGATGAAGTGATAAGATCTTTTTGGCTTTACATGCTAATTGACAGAGTGAAAAAGGAAGGCTCACCCCCCCTGTTTTAAAAAATCCTGTTTTCCATATTTGGGACTATCAGCAAGGTGTAGATATAGGCATTGTGTAGTATTATGGATTGTCAAAGCTGACTAAGTGCTTAATTGCACTTGGAGGCTTCTTGCAGGTCACTGGCAGGCCCTGGTGGCCCTGGTGGTATGGAAAAAAGCAGGTTCCTTTGCTGGAGGTTATAGGGTGGTATGGTAGACCTCTGTGTGTGCTCCCGATCCCAAACCAAGATCCCTGCAAGAATGCCTGAGTGATGCTCCATAGCTGTCCCCACACAACCTCTTAAGCTTTCTCCATCCTTTTTTGATCTAACAGTCTTGGAGCCCCCTTGTCCCTTCTCCAGCTGCACCACAGCCCACAGCTCTTATCACTCCCAAAATCCCATTCATGCTTATTTCTAATTCCACATATTTGTCCCAGATGAGAGCTTCCCAAAACTTCCCAGTGCATGCCAGACCACCCACCCTCTTTGCTCCAAAAAGCCATCCAGAGCACCACCCAGCTCTGAATTTCCCCAGTTCTTCCAACCTCCTGCCCCAAAATTCCTTCTGCCCAAACCCTCCAACTTCCCCGCTCTTCTGCCCCAGGATCTCCACTGCCACCCCTCACTGCTCCGTGGTCAGACCTTCCCGCAGCGATGGCTGCTCAGCTCTACACCTCTGGACCCATCACCTTTGCCTGCATCATCTGCCAACATCCCCACCCACTGCAATGAGCTGCCAGGGCTGGCTGAGCCCACCATCCTCCACCACAACACCTCCTCCCTCACCGCCCCCTCCCCAGGGAAAGACCCAGTTCCTGCCTCTCACAGGGATCTCTAAAACCTAGATACAGGCTGCGGTTCCCAGAAATGTACTTTAAAAGGATGCAAAGAACAAAAAAATAAGACCTATTTCAGGAAAAACAGGTGTATTTAGACCCTTTATTTCCTTACTTTTACTCTGCAATTAGATCTCGAACTTTGCTTTTTATAGGCTTTGGAAAATAAAACTGGAGAAAATGCACATGTAAATTTTTTCCTCTTCTTTTTTTTTTTTTCTTTTCCCCCCAGCCCTGTTTGGCAAAGAGATTAACCCCAAAGAGAGCATTTTTACCTCTACCTCCCTCTCTTTAGCCCTGTATTTGAAAGGAAGGTGGGGGAGGTGAAAGAAGACTAAGATCCAAAGAATTAGAGGTTACTTGATCTTCTTTGTAAATAATTGCAGTACCATTGACTGAGTGCCCTGAAGCCCAGCTGCCTGCTGACAGACTGCTGCATCAGCAAATTTTCTCTTGTTTTGCAGGAGTCTTTAAAATCATCATGGGTTGAATACAAGGCAGAATACAAAACCACCTCACAACCAATCCTTGATGACACGCAGTCACTTTCCACCAAATTCAAGCAAATTTTTTTCCTTTCCACTCACACCATGGTGCTTATCAGTTCTTCCTTTCTTGTGGAGCGTGGAGTGTTAGTTGCTTCATTCTCATGGAACCATTTTTTTCCCATTGAGATTTCTCATTGCAATCAAAATGCAGGAGGTTATTTCATTAATCACTTTATTAGTCCTGTTTTCACCTTTAAAAAAGACACTCTAATATCACTGGAACAATTTTCGGAATTTATGGTCTCCAAAACAAACTGTTCCCATTTCACAAGGGACAAGATGAGAATTTTTTTTCCAGGTAAAGCCTGGAATCAGCAATAACGCCAGGCTCTTCCCTTCTCACTCATCCCCACTTCATGGGAGTTCACGGAGTGTGCAAGTGGCAGTAAAATGATAGAATCATAGAATCGTAGAATCATATAATGTTTTGGGTTGGAGGGGACCTTAAAAGACCATCTAGGTCCAACTCCCTCTGCCATGGGCAGGGAAATCTTCCACTAGACCAGGTTGCTCAAAGCCCCATCCAACCTGGCCTTGAACACTTCCAGTGATGGGGCATCCACAACTTCTCTGGGCAACCTGTTCCAGCGCCTCACCACCCTCATAGTGAAGAATTTCCTCCTTACATCTAATCTAAATCCACCCTCTTTCAGTTTACAGCCATTACCCCTTGTCCTATCACTACAGGCTCTTGTAAAAAGTGAAGCTTGCTGTCTCCTTTCTGGCTTGATTCTGCAGTGCTAGTGGGAGCAAATAGCAACACAGCACTTCATCCTCAAGGTAAGCCTTGTTACTTTGATTTGAAGAGGAAAAATATGATTTCTTAAATACTAACCCTTCACTCTGAGCAAAAAAACCACCCCACATTGTCATTGTGCAAAAGCAAGCAATGAGAGTCTATGTACAAAGAATTCTTTTGACTGCATCCAAAGGAGGAGGGAGGTGGTCTTCACTAATGAACTATTTTAGCTGAAAATAAACAGCATTTCCATGGAAAACACTTACATGTGGATTTGGTGAGGAGGGAAGTGTTGGAGCTGCTCACAAAACCGTGCTTAGTGCAACAGATGCTATGTGTTGTTTGGCTAAGAGAGGTTGTACCTCTCCAACCATCTCTCTTCCTCCATCCAACCTAAGCATCCCATTGCCATCACAACCATATCCAATGCAGCTGTCTCTTCTGTAAGGCCAGCAGCTGCAGCCGGGTCACAAGTGGGCCTTGCAAGGGAGCGAGGGCATGTGTAAACCTCCTATTCTGTGGAGATACAGAAGCAGCACTGCAATCAATCTTGTGATTTGCAAAGATTCCCTTAAAGCCTGAGCTGCTCTTCCTGTGATATTGCATTAAAGCTTGACTTTCATTAAAATGGGAAGAAAATGGTTCCAGCCTTCATGGTGGCAGACAAAATCTTGAAGACATTCACTGCATGCACTTCAGAGACTCAAAACCTAGACTGCAAATGCAAAGGAAGAGTCTTAAATTTTCTGTTTGTAGTTACATCTCTATTTAAAAAAAAAAAAAAAAAAAATCATGACACGAAGGAGATAAAAGAGAGGAGGAGTGTGGGTTTTTTGGATGCTTTCAGAGGGAGGCACTAACAGTACTATGGGGCAGCTGCCCTGACATAATCTCTTGCCCACCTGGAGGAGAGGACCTGCTGTGAGGTTTCCATGAACTCCCCAAAGAGAACCAGGTGGAGCGCAGTGGCAGCAGCAGGGTTTTGGATGAAACTCTCTCCCTTTTGACTCCTGTGGTTTGTGTAGAACTCCTGCAAAGAAGCTGAAAGGCGCTGGGAAAGACTGCGTGGTTTTCTGCCAGAGCACAGCTGGGGAATTCAGGGGTCTTTTGCTCTTCCTGTGCTTCAGGCACTCCATGGGACACCAGAGTAATAGTGCCACAGACCAGCTTTCATCTCATAATCACGGTCACTGCTTCATCTGGCCCCAGATGTGGGGTGTGGGGGGGTTTGCTGGAGAGGGTGGAGGAAAAGGCTCTGCGATTTCTCGCTCTCTGTCCTTCCCATCAGTGGTGCTTGCTCCAGCATTATGAGATGAAGAAATAGACCTTCAGCTCAGCAGCTCCTGCCCCCACCCACCTTGGTTGGACCAGCAACCCACCAGGCCTTCACGCTGTCCTCTGCAAAAGAGGCCACCAGGATGGCAACAGTGCCATTTAGGAGCAGGTGGTGTATCAGTGGGTATGACTGAATGCTCTTTGCTTTTGATCCACCAAACTCTGCTGTGGTCATGTTTAGATAAGCACAGGGAGAAATACAATCAGCTTTCCATTAAATTTCAGAATTTACCACATTTTTACTAGCATCTTGTTTGCTTGAATACATTTATTTTTATCCTTCAGGCAAATATTTCTGCTTCCTGTGAACCTTTTATGTAAACCAACGGAGGCATTTGGCAAGCCATATCAAAACTGCAGCTTTACATATCACTGAAGCAGAAAATAAATGGAAATAATTACTGATGCCTCCAAGTACAGATTTGTTTCAAAATGAAACATGTAGCTCGGAGGGGATGGACAGTATATATCTAATGATTTCCTGTTAGCTTACACAGCATTGGCTCAGACATTTTTATTTCATTCCAGGAATGTGGTTTTTCCCTCTTTTGGGGGAGATCAGGGAGAGATGGTGGTTGTTTGTTTGCTCATTTTAACCATATTGAACAGAATCAGATCTTTACCTACTTAGTAAACCCAGAAGATGATATTTGTAAATGCCTCCCTCATGCTAGAAATTGGAAATAAACTGATGTTTGAAGGAAAAAGGTATACACTGCCGTGCCAGTAACATCCCTAACAGAGCCACCGACTGAGCAAACTGTAGTTTCTACATGATGGGCTTGATCAATATTCATAGGGGTCAATACTAATCTGTTTTCATGTATTTCAGTATAAACTAGTAAAGCACATCCTGACGCCACTGATTTGCACTGACAAGAGGAGAACTGAGTCCCGCGGTGCCAAGGGCTGCTCCTGAGCCATGGCCGCAGTCCATCGTCCTGACATTGGTTGCATCCCAGGGGAAAATTTAGGACCACTTCTGTTTAGTGTCTTTGGACTCTTGGAAACAAATGTTTTGTAATGGTTATCATGACTAGGCAGTACTTGAAGGAATCACTGAGGACAGATGCAAATTTTGCTGCTTCTGGAGCAGAAGGCTGCCATACAAGCCAGACCAAAGACCCACCTGGCCCTGTATCCTCTCTCTACACCAGTTGCCCTACACAGGTGCCGAGGGAAGAGAAGAAACAGGTAAGCATATCTTCACTCAATATGGTCTCAGCCTTCAGCTATTCTCAGTCTTTAGAGTCAGATGTGATTCCTGTCTCCTTAGTCACCCTTGCTGGATTTCTCTCTCATTAACCTGTCCAGTGTCTCTTGAAGTCATGTGGCATCCACATATCCTTCAAGACAAGGACTTTCAGGTCTACAGTGCACTGCAGGAAGAGCTGCCTCCTTTTGTTTGTTCCAAACCTGGTTCCTAGTAGCTTCATTTGCTACCTCCTCATCCTTGTACTAGTGACTAGCAACAGGTGCCACTAGTGACAGTGGCAAAGTATCAGCCCTGTGCTCCTTTAGTTTTTCAGAGCAATAGTTCACAGACTTCAGTTATGACAGTCGCACTGTCAACATCAAACCCACAGAGAGGGGGTTTGCCATGAATTCCAGTTCAAAGCTTTGCTTCTGCTGGATCTAGATTTTAAACACACCCTCAACAACTCGACTTCTGTGGGGGTCACACCCCACTTGGAATTGCTATGGTTTCACAAGCCCCAATTTGTTTATTGCTTCCCTGCCTGCAACATCAGGATATAAAAATATACAGACAGTTATATTTTAAAGGCCAACTCCAGTTTTATTTAATTTGTCCCCATTTTTGTTTTATCTTTTGCTGCAGGGTGAAAATGAATGGGTTTTTTGGAACACCACTTCTATTGCATTCCTATAACATCTCAGCGTGTGCTGATAGTACGCAAGTCCTGGAAAAGTGCATAGTATGAAAAAACGACCATCCCTTCCACCGCTCCACACATTACAACTCTTTTAAAACTTTTAAAGATAGTGAAAGTATTAAATACCATCTAAGCTTTGCTTACTATAGATAGAAAATCTCCGAAGAGACAGTACCTTGAAGTTCAGGCAGAAATTATCTGAGAAAGGGCAGAACACCAAGAACATGGGAGATGTGGCAACAAAAGAAAAAGTGAAACGGCATGTTTTCTGATTTATTTAGCAAAGCAAACTGCTGCAAATATCCTTCCAGTACTACCTCCTGACAGGAAGCTTATCATTGTTTGATGTGTTGCTGCTGAGCTCATTTACATAATTCTGATGCTGAACAACAACAGAAAAAAAAAAAAAAAAAAAGATATGGCACTAGCTGTTCTGCTTCATAAAACCTCCCATCATGGCCGTGTAACAATACTTCAGCTTGTAAAGCTCTGCTGTGCATTAGTGATTGGAGAAATGCAGAGGGAAAAGAGAGCTCATGACTGAAGGGGCAGAAAGGTAGGTAAAAAGAAAAAGATAAATCATTTTAAAGTTGGTGGTTTGCTACATTTAGCATGTACAAACAGTATTTTGAAATGTTTAAAGGATGCAAGATCTGCTTCACATGCGGCAACAGTTGAATGGCAAAGAAATCAGAAGCGTTCAAAGTCTTCACCCGTGTCACATCTTCCAAGGCTGTCCCTACTGGTGGCAAGTTTCTCAAAAGGATGCAGTGTACACAAAAATCAACATATGTTTCATCTTTAGTGAAATGTTCCTGACGAGTTATTCCACGTCTTCTTTTAGTGTGCCAGCCAGCCCAGATTCAAAGAGGTCTGCCTTGAAAACAGCCTCCACGGTCTGGAGAGAGGTGGCATGAAATTGCTCTCTGGGCTTGGACACAACCTCCCAAATACACAAAATGAGGGAAACATCGATTTTTGCCTGTGGTTACCACAGTCAAGTTAGTAGTGCTGGTGACATATTTGGGGATTCACTGTGCTGAAATTCTTGATCACTTGCCCCTGTTCATGCCAGTGGCATGGATACTTACTGACCGGTCCAGGGCAATTTGCAGAGAGCCAGTGTCTGAGATGACAGATGCTGCTGCTGAGGGAAAACTTCAGCCTGACAACTAACTGCATGGAAGTATGTTTAAGTCAGGTATTTATTTTCAACAATGTGCATGCCCAACAAAGCATTCTGCTGTTAAAAGCAAATTTCTGAGAATCACATTCTGATATTATTACAGAATTTGTACTACGGAATATTTCCAGTTTAAGAAAAAACCATCAAAGAGGACTAATTTGCAAAATCTCCTATAAGCATGCAAGATTATTTCCTGTTTTTTTTTTTCCTTTTGGTCTAAACCTGGAATCTTACAAATGTACTTTTTGCATTAGCCTCAAAGAAAAGGAATGCACTACTGCAAAGGGGACTTTTTTGTTTTTCTTCCTATATACACAGAAAGCTGGGCAATCCTTAGAGTTAGATGCTAAATAAATTTACACAAGCTAATAGCAACATTCACTTATTTTGTTAGTTTAACAAACATTCCTAAGTTAATTTGCCTAGAATATCTTCACAAAACAAACAACCTCAAAATGGTGTAAGCAGTCAAAGTAAAATACCTCAAATATTTGAATGAATTTTATCACAGATGGCAGGAATTTGCTAGTAAGGTTATTTATTCATTCTCTGGCAATACCGTTCAGGCATAAGTTATCTCTGGAACAGAGACAAATTTAAGTTATTTTCATTGCCTTTTAAGACAGTTCAAATGGAATTTATTTGTCTTCCTTACTCAGCAAACTGGATAAGAGGTCTAGCCCTTTAAATGCTGTTGTTCCAGTTTTAGAGGAGAGAGGCTATAAAACGGGGGTGCTTCATTAAAATACCATAGCTGGCACCTCTCAGAGGCACAGGAAAAGAATATTCACTGAGTAAGTAACACATTACAAATTATAATTGAGATTCAATTCTCCCAGGGAGAAAAGAAGGTAACTTGTCATTTGAAGTGTTGTGAGTTTCTGAGAGTGGACTAGAAGTTTAGAGGGTATAATGATATCATTAAGAAATGCCCTTGCAAAGCAAGCAAAATTATACGGTGGTGTTTCTTGAAAACCACAGGAACTCTTTATTGTTCTGTCAGCAGCAGTTCAAAGAGCTGTGTGACCCCATTAACATTCACTCAGGCATGTATAACAAATTGGAGGGGGGAAATTTCTTGAACAGTTAATTATATTTGGTGTGTTTGAATAGCTAATGCTGCTAGCCATGTGGGCTCAGCACCACAAAATGCACACCTTGCACACCTGGTTTACCTTGCAGCTTTGTTTATCTTTTAATATTTAGAGGAGAAAGCAATATCAAAGGTAGAGAAAGAGCAGGGAGGTTGGGAAGTGGAAAAAGCTGGGTAATGGCCAGCTGATTTGATGGCCATGGCTGAACTGATCTAGTATTTGCAGTAGTTCTGCTTTGAGCAGGAATTGCTATTAGATGACTAGAAGACCCCTGGAACCCACATATCCATGGCAGGGACTGGGTAGGAATATGTGGGGTGATACACTATAAGCCTAAGCCAGAATCTTGCAGAGAAACTGAGTTTCTCTCAGTTTCAGCAAGAGGAAGCTCTTCACGCCAACCTATTTATTTCTGTGTGAAAAGTTGTGGGCTTCTTCTAGAAAATGTTGACCTTTTGTAAAAAAGCTTAATTGCAGAAATTCTGACACAGTATCTGACCAGGACTGCAGCTTGGCTGTTTTCTGCTTCCTTTCCAGTCCTGTTGTCCAAGTGGCTCTTGTACACATCATGCCAAATGACTACAGACAGTCTCCATGCTGCAGCGATCATCAACTCAGCTTAAGCAAAAAGAATGGCCAGCAACAGAACCTGAGGTTTGCCTGGTTGGTTTTGAGTGCAAATGTTCTCTTTTTAATTAAAAAAAATGTTTGGAATTTGTCTGAAAATATGGAGGGTTAATTTTTTTGCATAGTAAAATGATTAACATTTTTTTCAGAGAGTGAGTAGTAGATATTGTCTCCAAAGTTAGCAGAAAGCCACTCACATTGCTTAATTAAGTCCAAAGCTTTATCTGTACCAATTCATTAATTTCAGTTACAGTACATATTCGGGAATCCTTATCTCTTTAGGACTGTCCCCTGGCAGCTTTCCTCAGACTTAGCAATAAGTTTGATAAATTATATCAAATGATATGATAAAGAAAAGGACGATCTTGAGGAGGCTAATGCTGTCTGTGCTATACTGAGGAGATGTTATTTCCTGAGAAACTTTTAAATTCAGGTTCTCTGTATTTATTAATGAAGCCAAACAAAGTTAGGATTGGCAGTGGGACTTTTCATGAAACTTCACACAGAAGTTAGAGGACACTTTGTAACTACTGCAGATGTCCATTCCTGTGAGCATTCCCACCAACCCACCAGAAACCATCTCTTCCAGACATTGAGCACATGTGCTACTGAGCACACTTCTACTAATTCAAAGCTTCTTCTAAATTCCCTTGGGAAACAGAATAATAAGATTTATATTACCCTATAAGCCTAGGCAAGCTTTAATTCTATTTTCAGTTTATTAAAAGTTCTGCTGTTCTCCTCTGTAATTCTTAAACAGCGATCAAATATTTTGCTCATCACATATATTCTCATGCTTCTGCCTTTCTTCTGAAAAACTGTCAATTTGATGACATTCTAAATGTATCTGCTATTTGAAGAATATTTGCATTATAATTGTATTTGCGTTAGCTATGCTTTCTCTTAGCTGCATTTTCATTGCATGTAGATGGGAGTTGATTAACGCCCCCCCCCCCCGAAATGCAAATTATTTTTATTACACTTTGGCCATGCTTTAAACTGGTCTACAGCAAACAGTTTGAAATAGTGGGAGTGTGCTTAGAGTGAAAAGCAGAAGGCACATTCAAATGGTCTAATATATGTCTAGCAGACAGGGATGAAAAACACATCCTGAAAGAACCGTAAGAAGGTTTAAACTACAGGGCAATACAGCTACTGGAGGAATTTCCACTGAAACGCTTTTTTCCTCAGAAAATGCCCATTTGTCAAAATCAAAGTTTAGCAGGGGACAAGGGGTAGAGAGGAGGGGACAAGGAAGTTGGGAGTCTGGGACTCTCAATGAATTTTTCACTTGATGTTTTCATTTTTCCTTGGAAGATTGCGATGTTTGAGACATTTCAGGTTAATATTTTTGCATCAAGGAACCCTTGCTATTCAGGAAAGCTTGTTTCAAATGTTAAGCTCCACACAGTTAAGAAGAGACATAAAAATGTTTGAGAACAAAACTGAGTGTTTCAGGATCGCTAGACAAAAAGTTCTAATTGAGGTGCAAAATTTCCAAGAAATGCTCTGACGTTGAGGGACTTTTTCTGCAAGCCTGGAAAACTCTTATGATGTGGAAAATCACTTCCTGCCAAGGTGTAACAGGGGTGGAACTACAGCCTCCATCAAGGCCACGGTAAAATTCCCATTCACATCAGTTGGGACTTCACCTCAAGCTTACTGAGAACATTGCAGTCTCTTTTGACCATATTGACCATACACATATTGACCATACAAATATGTATGACCATACAAAGTATTGAGGAATTTATAAGTTGCTTTGTGTAGAAGGAGATAATAATAATAATAGACGAGGCTTTAAAGAGATTTGTTATGTGTGGTAGAAAAGTCCTGTTTTTCTGCACATAACAGGAATCAAACAACAAGCAGGCAAATGTTTCTCAGAATCATTGCCTTTCTGCAGAATTTTAAAATGTTACTCTCTGTAGCTCTTTGTTAAAAACTTGCACCAGAAATTATTACCTTGCCTAGAGCAGCAGAGTGTATGGTGTGAACACAAAGTCCTGGCACAAGCCCTCCCTGCAGCCATGCGAGCCAAGCTGCTAGCTCTTGCACAGCATCAGGGACCCATGGCCAGTTCCACTGATGCAGCACATCCTTGAAGGCATGTGCTAAAAAGGGGACTGTGAGCCGGAGGTGTAAGGGGACAACTGGTCTTACGCTGCCGTAGCTGTTTTCTCAGGGGACATGGATTTCAGTCCTGCAGTTGTTAGTGGGGCTCCAGCATGGAGACCCTCTCCTGGACAGCCTAGTCCTTAAGTACCTGTGCTCAGGGGATAATCCATGCCACATATGACAGTGTGCAGTCATATTGTCACTCCTCCTCTTGCTCTGACTTCCTCCGTCTCCCTACCCACATGTACCTCCATTGCTACCCCACATCTCAAACAAAATAGTACCCGTTCCACCTCCGCTGGCATGTAGCTCTTACTGAAATGTCACTACTCCTGTATCTTTCTGGTCTAGTCTTGTATATGCAATCCCTTTTATATTTTTGCACAATTGCTTTGTATATTTCTCATAGCAAGAAGGTATCTGTAGTAAACACTCTTTTCAGGAAGCTTTCACTCAGTTTCCATATTAAAAAGGAAAAGGCTTTTGGGGTTGTAAAAGAGGTTAAACAGTTATTACAGATGCATCACTCCTGAAGTTCTATGAAATTAATGAGGACAGGGATAATATAAATTAATGCAAGTACGTTTGGCCACATTTACATTTTATAAGAGGAAGAAAGGTTCAAGGTACAACATGAGCTACTTATGCATATGTTGGTGGGAAGGGTCAAGCATGACTGGTGTTAGCTCTAGCTGCTGTTTTACTGGCTACCAGTAAAAAACAGTTGCTTTCTGTTCTAACCAGACTTATTGCAATAAACATTCCTGTTTCCTTGGCAGGGCTGAAAGAGTGTTTGCTTCCTGTCTAACTCTTATCAGCAACTCAATGAGACCTTTACTAAAATGTAATAACTGGCGTTTAAAAAAGACTTTCCACTTACCATATCCAGCCTCTCAGGCTGTCCACGTTGCAACTCATTCTTTACTCACAGCCAAAAGCCCCAAAGCCTCCAACTGGCAAACATGGCTGGGCTGATCAATTCTACTAAGCAGTTAATTCCAATTTTCAAGTGACAAATGTGAGTCTACAGCCTACTACACTTTTTTTTTCCTTGTCAACTCCCTAGAGATGACAGGCACACAATGAGCATAGGCCTTCTCTTGCAGAGAGCAAAGTCTGTTTATCTACCTTTATTTTATATGTAATGAGTCAATCCCTTTTCTTCTCTCCTAAAATTTCAAAGGCACCCTCGCTGACAGCTCAGAGTACTCACTCTACATATCACAACAGCTGTTGGAGACAGATAGCATGAGTGTTTCTGGAATGATTCAAACTGACCTTCTTTCAATGGGTAGTAAGTGCTCATCATTAGCTGTGACTTCACATTCAGCAGTTCAACAAAGGTCTCTAACCTGAAGTACCTTCTAATATAGAGGAAAAAAATATCTAGAGAACAGATTTGGGAACTTTTGAGACAGCATTTAATGGAAAAAATGGCATGCTTTTTATGTGCATATATTGGAAATGGTTTCATCCAAATATCTGTGTAAATGTGCAAACTTACATTTCATACAAATAGTGGATTTGAAATCAAGAAAGTTTTTTGCTACAGATCTTTGGGAAAGCCCATCGCATCTTATAGCATCTGCTAAATTGTGTTCTGTAGCCATTTTCCAAACGCTGAATGTCATTAGATCTTGAAGTTGTCTCTTTTCAGAAACAGTTAAATAATTCTTACTGGGAGGAGTTCTCTATTGCCTTCACAGACCAGATTTGTCGTCGTCCCCCCCCCTCCCCCCCACAGGTAAAAGCATGTTTATATAGCCAGTCTTGTCTCCATGAACATAAGCTTGAGTTATTAGCAGGTCTTCTACAGTTATAAGCAAGGACTTCAGTTTGGGAAGCTACAACATGCCTTTTGGACATACCAACACACTATGTTTATGACAGACGAACATCCTGTTTTATAGTCTGATATACTATATCTGCCCTCTGGTGGGCCACTACTCAAGAACCCAGCCTAAAATATCCCCTTTTCTTCAATTTCTCTCTGCTGAGAAAGATAATGGCAAGACTTTCGCACAAAATCCAAAATCTAAAGATCTCCTTAATTTTTTACAAGTCTTTAAATCCTAGACATAAAAAAAGAAAACACAGTAGGTTTCTTTCCAACAGTGGATGAGCAAGAAGGACTGATTCTCAGCTGCCATAAGTCAGCATTACCCTGCAGATGTGCACAGAGCCCCAGCAACTGACCTCACCTGTCTGCTGATTTTTGTCTTTGAGATTTTGAACCTGAAAGACTGAGGAACAGCAGAGCAAATGAATGAGTGACTTTTGAGTCCGCATTTAGTATCCCAGAGATAAACACTAGGTGCTAAGGTTTTTTTATTTGTCCTTGTCCAAGCCAGTGTATACATGTGTCTATATATAGTTTTACTTGCCTAGCTTCTGTTACTGAGGTTTTGATCTGTTCTGCCTTCAGCAGGCAACAACAGAGAGCTCTCTGTCTTTCTGTTATACGACCTGTTTTAAATACCTGATGAGACATAACAGCTTCATAGGCTATTTATAGCATAGACTTCTCCCTACACTACAGATTTCTACAGAAAGGCTGAGCTAGAACAAGTCTTTTCAGAGTGTTCTTCAGTGTGTTATGATGTGGATTCTCACTCACTTTAAACTTTCAAGTAACAACAGTATTATGTTCAGAAAAAACTATAGAAAGACCAGCAGTACCTTACACTCACTATGTAAGGCATCTCATAGCCTGCATCCTTTACATGACTCATAAAGAGTTCAACTGGAAGTACTAAGTAAAAGAGATCACACCTACCTCGGGTTTCAGAGTATAAATGTGTTTAAACAAGGAGAGAAGAGTCAGCTCCTTGCTTCAAGGTCTGGGCTGGTGAAGGAAAGACCAAGCTTGCAGGGCAAAGGGTTTGGCAAAGTCTCCAGATGCATGAGGACTGCCTGTGCTCTGTTCAGATCCCCGCTTTGACCATAACAAAGATTTGGTCATACTCCTTAACCCAGACCATGCTGATCTGAAATACTGTTCCATTATCTCAGCTTGATTTCAACTCTGAAAAAGCAAGAACTGATAACAATTAAGAAAGAAATCAAGTGCTTCAAACCACTCATAATGAAATGGAATGTTAAGTATTTCAATTTTCCAGATGAAAATTTTTGAAACAAATACATTTCCAGAGTTTTGCAGAGAATTTTGGAAATATATTTCACTGTAATACTTCTACTCTGAAAAAATGGTAGTGTTCCAGAAAAAAATGTTTTTCACTGGAAAACTTTTATCAGCTCTAAAAGCTCATATTTTCCACTAAGATTTGGAAAAACAAATAAACAAACAATTTACACCTTTGCCATAATATTGGACTACACTTTTTTCCTACAAGTTCTACATTCTAGTCCACATTTTGAGCATATTTTATATTTTAGCTCTTCCTTCTGAAGCACAACAGGAAAAACATTTGATTGTATAAGATAGTGTCAAGAGACAAGTAATCTGCTGCTATAATTTAACTGACATTAAATTTCTCAATCCCACGTAATTACAGTAGGAGGGAATTTGCCAAAAAAAAAAAAAATTAACTTTTAAAAACCTATTTTAACTTATTTACATCTATGGCTCATATTAAAGATGAAAGAGCTTCACATAATTCTAAGCAGGCTAAGTTTTCCCTAATGTGGTATTTCATTCCAGATTTCAAAGTGGGATAACCTCCAATAATGTCCAAACAAACATGTTAGATTGATTATCAAACTTGACCTCAGCATTGGTGTTATTCTGGACAGGTGTACCTTAAAAATTTTTCTAAGAGAAGCTTATAGAAGTTTCCCTTATTTGAAGAATTTTTTCAGAAGAATTTTTTCAGAATTATTTTATCAGTACCAGTATCTGATTAAGATATTCTTAAGTCAAGCATCATTGATTTCCTTTCATTTCCCTCTCCTCCCAGAAATACCAGTTTCCAAATTCACTGGATGATGATAAACTGAAAATAATTTAAAAAAATAAAAGAGCTTTAATGGATGTCCTAATGGACACTGTTGGTCATAACTTTTGCCAGGCTATTATCAATGAAAATCTGGGGACAAATCCCTGTTTGCTGATCTTGGTTGTTCCCTGTTGTTATTGCTATTTGCTGCAATGATTGTGAAATTTAAATCAAAGCCCTCTTGAACCCTAAAGATCACTCCTGCAGTGATTCATCATTGTCACAAAGTTGGCATAGAGCTTTTTTTTAGGAGTCACTGTCCTTGCATATGTGAGTACAATTGCATGTTACAGAATTATCAGAGAAAAAAAGAATATGGCCAGGATATAACGATTCACCCTACTTCTTTCAGTACCTTGAGACAGCCTTGGGGAAAATCAGCCTTTATGTAAGGCAGTACTAGGTACGCTGGAGTACAAACTTGATCTTCAGGTCAGCTTGGATCCGGCTTGCTGATGTGTGCCATAAACCACTAAGCTGGGTCTTGGTAGACAGTGGCAGGTGAGATCAGACCTTGTGCTGTTTTGAAAGTTTTGGAATATTTCTGGATGCTGTTGGAGAATTTGCTGCATTTCAACTCAGAGTACTAGCTGGGGAAATTTCTAAATTGGTATGTGCATGTATGTATACAAACTGCAGTACATAGCTCTGGTGTTGGATAAGGCAGAAGCAAACAGTGGTTCTCTACACTCATTGGTAGGAGCACCCTAAAACCAAAAGTCCTGTCTGGAGGCAAAACAACTACATCCTCCGAGCAAAAACCAACCAGCATTTAAAAAAAAAAAAGTCTGGGCTTCACTGGACACCCAGGCTATGGTCACTGTAACACTTACACTTCAGCCCTAATTCCCATGTTTATTAGAGGTCTTCAAATGCAATGGTCAGTAGCAAACATCCTGCATACTAAGTGACCATTTTTTACATGCTTTACCTGCTTTATGATTGCAACATGGATTTCTTACCTTTGCCATTACTCTGATGTTTCTAAACTGTTATGCAAAATGCCAGAAGATCAGTCTCTGGTTAACTTAAGGCAAAATTAAATTATGTCTACCATCATAGGATAATTATAAGATCAGCGTGACACACAGAGAAGTAGAACTTCACAGACTAAGAGAACAGAGGGGAGAAATTTGCTGTGAAGGGGAAAAGCTGTTCACATTAAAAGAATAAGGATCGGAAGTCAAAACTCATCAAGTTATTGGCAAAATAGATTGGTTTTATATACATCTCTTTTCCCACCTTTCCATCCACATGACAATCTTCTCTTTAATGTGTTAAAACTCAAGAGGTCAGTCAGGTCTAGGAACGAGTATGGTATGAACTCAAACCATACAGTAGCAGTTGCTTTATGATAAAAGAGCAGAGCTCATTAAACAGAGATGGTTTAGACACTAAAAACACATTTGTCCCTGTGCTGCTGTGGCATGATGAGAATTGCCACACTGTACAAATACTTGTTTAGCATCCGAACAACTGTCGTTTAAAGTGGAGTCATAAGGCTACTTTTAGGTCATTAAGTAACTGAGAAACAGAATATGTGCCCCGTTGAGTTATAACGAACTATCTTGTGTGATGCAATATATACAGAAATCCAAACAGAACAAAGAGCAGTATTGAGCAAAACGTGCTTTCAGCCATGTGGTGATGTAACTCATACTTCATCTGCCTGAGCGTTTACAGACTTTACAGTATGTGGAACTGAGCATCCTATATAATAACAGCAGCTGAGTCTGTTAGATTTGACTGTGTTGGTCTTGCAACACAGGATAAATTAACACATGCACCTGTGCAATGTTAGTGCACTTAGTGATAATGCACTGCAGCAGCAATTTGAGGAAAAAAATAAATTGAATACAAATGTGAAAAAAATGAACTGCCAATATATTAATTGGCTTAAAGCAATTTGAAAGAAAAAAATTACCAAATGCATAAATTTAAATTATTAAATACACTACTGTTTATTTTTAACAGCTCTATATTTCAGAAAGCGATGGTCTGAGATACTGAATCAGATGAGAGCTTAACAAAGCTATGGGAAAATGGTTAAGCTATGGCATTAGAATTACTATTACAGACAGAGAGGCTAGAAGTTCCTGGCTCAGACACCAATATGTGAACATATGGGTTCAATCCCACCAGAAATTGTAAGAGAGAATTATTTTCCTTCCATCCTCTTCACCAGACTTACATAGGACTTAACATGACCCAAAATCTCTTCTTAGAAAGGAGAACTGGGATAGCAATGTAATCTGCCTGTCTGAGCATCTGTACATGCACAATGCCCTAGCTGTGAGAAATAACAAGGAATTAAAACAATCTTGATTTTTTTCAGACATCATCATCTCATAGAGTAGAACCTGACTTTTTCACTTTCAGTGACCTCCAATGCAACTCATATTGTGACTCCTCTTTTTCCGTATGTAGGTCTTGCCTGCATTTCAATTACATTTTACATAAATTTTACATTAGGATAACAGTAGTGCTTTTAAAATAATAATGGAGGAAAGTCTTAATGAAGGTACTTCAACAGCAACGACGAGAGCCAAAAAAAAACCACCCCTAAAAAAACCCCGCCAACATTGCTTGCTAAATATGTGCTTTATAAGTATGAATGACTTGCTTCTAAACCTGATAAATCGGAGTGCAACATTCACAACTCCTACAGCTCGTCAAGCCTACCAGTGGTTAGAAAAGTCTGGGACACATTATCCCAATTTGTACTTTTTAGAGAGACAGTTATATTTCTGTGTAGCATGGAGAAGATGACAGTAACATTACTTTAAATGAGAAATGAAATGCCCACCCACCAACAAAAAAGGCAACCTTCTTAAACTGCCCAGCACAGGATGTCAGGCTAATGACACCACCGTAAGATCAGTTTTGGTACTTCCAGGCTTTGGTACTCCCAGAAACATATTTTTGCCAACAACTGCAAATAAACTGGGGGCTCCCTCCAGGTAATGGAGATGTCGAAGAAGAGCCTGTGAACAGGTGCAGTAGGGGAAGCTGGCTTTGAAAGGGATAACTTCCTTTGCTACTGCTCAAAGCTGGAGCTCTCATAAGGTGGACATGTCCCCTCATTCCCACGCAGTAGGCAGACAACCTGGCAGTGCTGTGGCCAGAAATCAGGCAGGATGAAGGCTGGACTGGCCTCTTACTGGAGAGTTAGAAGTGCAAAATTTGGACAGGCACAAGGACCCCTTGCTGGAATTTGATTCCCTTATGAATGTCACTTGGTTTTCTCTTCCTTCTGACCGGAGGGTTTTTTTGAACCACAAAATGTTATTCTGTGAAGGAAGGCAGATGAAGTGACAGTATCAGCAGAAGATAAGGTATCGTCCTAGGGACTAATTGCACAGCTTGACTTTCTAGTTTGTTAGAATAGATGAAAATTCCCCACAAAGGGGAACACAGGCTTAAAACTGCTGGCAGATTTTTCTACCTAATTTTTGAACAATAACATAGAGATAATCACTATCTAATTGTAGACAATTTGTTAGTCAAAAAATTAGTTGAACAAATTGTTCTTTCTAGTATATGAGTTAAAGTTAAGATACACACACACCAGGGAAGATTATTCCTGCGGTATTTATAACTGCGGGATACCTGAGAAGTACTAAAAATAAAATGGAAAAACAATGACTTATAAAATCTCTCCAATTAGATATGGAGCTACATGAAACATGGTCCTGGTCTAAGATTAAGTCAGCCCTGCTTTGAGCAGGAGGTTGGACAAGATGATCTCCAAAGGTCCTTCCAACTCAAACAGTGCTTGGATTCTGTCAAATGCCCACAGTTAATAAGGTTGTGTCAGGCTACTTAAAACCTAAAAATCCATCTCAGATCTAACAGCAGAGATGGGGTCAGACTCTACTGGGAAGGACTGAAGTCCTCTCTGAGCACCACCAGCTTATCCTCATCCTCAGGTTGCCCCAACAGGCCCCAGCTGCCTTGTCCTCACTTTCCATCTAACCCCATAACAGCACATGGTTTTAGCTCGCTCCTATTTATTTGCAAGCACCAAGTGGATGCACAGCCCCTGAACAGTCTGAACCATAATGTAACAGGATCCTGTGTGACAAATGAAGGCAGTCAGAATGAGAGCACGACAGGGAGCCTGTCCTCCCTCTTCCTCATTTCCGTCCGACACAAATGCATCCGTGTGAACATGACAGCACGCTTCCATCTGCTGTGGGAACTGCTCTCTTCTCCTGCCACCCTCCCTCTGCATACAGATGTGCTTGCATGTGGACTGCACACTCCAGAAAGCAGATGCTGCTGGATTTTAATCCCCCTGAATTCTCTGATGGATTAAACCTCAAATCTCTAACCATCCGTCTTTATGCTGCAGTAAGTAACACACATACTGCTTACACTGATTTACAGCTGAAATAAAAGTGAAAGACAGTCAAAATGAAACTTCTGAAAATCAATCCATGCTGCAAATGGATGGGACACTAAAGCGTTCTGGATTATTTTCTCCCACCACCCTTCACCCAGCCCAGTGCCTGCTGAGGCAAAAATCACTGGCTGCAGCAATAAAAGTTGCAAGTACATGTATTACCCTCCACCTACCTGTAGCCCTTCAATGGCCAGTTTGAGGATAGAAGGTGTAAGCTTGGAGGCTTGCTTGAAGGAGAAGTTGCTCCAATCTATAATTAGAATGAAGCCATTTATCTGAAGCTCCTGATCTTCGATGAGCACTTCCAAGGACAGTAGGATAGCCCGAAGGATATCTATGAAGGAGTTCCTAAAGCCAAAGCAGAAAAAAAAAATAATCAATGGTTGCAGTTATCTTCAAACCTCAAGATACTCAGCTTTGCTGCGGATGGGGCATGAGCAAGGGACGGGGATTTATTCTGGTAGAATTCTTTTGAAAAGGGAGTTGTTTCAGAGGTGTCGCTAAAGATCTCCTGCTCCGAAACTCACATTCCTCTGCTTGATGTGATAAGTCCTGCTCACTGGTGGATAAAATAAACCCTGAATTAAATCTTTTCAATTCTTCTGGCATTCATTACAATAGATTTTAGCTAAGCTACTTTGGGAAAATATTTCTCTGTGGTGAAATGAAACAATTCAGGCTATCAGTTTAAATCCCTGCTCCTTTGGATATACTTTACCACTTTTTTGGTTTTTTTTTTTTCTCTCTTCTTTTCTTTCTATTATAAAGAGGAAAATCAGAAAAGGAAATAAATCAGTACGATAATATAAGTGGTATGGTTACAACTAGGCCCCCTGGCTTCCTGCTTGAGTGGAGGGAATGATCCAAGGCTTTGCACAATAAAGTCTGACTGTTGCCTTATTTCTGTGAACCAAATGCAACATGGAAAATAGCTGTATCCATTCAAAATGGGAACTCTTTATTAATTAGCAGCTACCAATAGGCTGGCTGCAAGGCTTCCCTCAGCTTTGGGAGAATAATTAGGAACCTTGGAGGCCCTGAAGGAGATGGCAAGTGACAGAGAAGAAAATGCTGACATGTTTTCTTTAATGTGGGAGTCCGTACTGAGAAGCCCAGGCCGCTCTCTACTTCCATCTCATGCATTTTACAAAAGCGAGAGCTGGACACTTTAGTGACTTATTCCATATTTACAGCTGACTAAGCAGAATCAGGCCCTCTTGTCATCTGTCCTTCCAGTTAAGATAATTTACAAACAACAGATTCTTTTAGAGAGCAACAAGCAAGGAAAGCTTCAGAAAGTATGGCTTAACCTTCTGTAAAATGAAATTGTAACATACCGCTATTGCAGTTTGCTTTACCTCCGCATAATTCTCAAATTTTGATGAGGCCTGAGGTCTATTACAGGGAAGGCTTACACCATGTTCACCCATGGAGATTTTCATTTAGTCCTTTTCTGCTGTTTCCTTTAATTTAAAGCAAGTCATCTAAGCCTACAAGAGCGTTGGTTCAAATTCTGCCTGAGAGAAAAAACCTGTGTGCAGTCAAAACAAACTTCTCTGCCTTCAAGACCTCTACCCCTGAAAGGCAGCAACATGTGATAAATTTCTATTAGAAGTAAATGGTGAAGTGTTTTCTTATTCTTTCTCTTTTCTGTCAACAGGTTTTGAGTGGAAATGTACATTCCTTCTCTAAAGACACAATCCCTTGAGGAAGCTGTTCCTGAACTATGCCTCTCTGCCTAAGTTAAAAGCTTCTCTTAAGTATAATTGCTGAGGCAACTTGCAATACATAGATAAGATATTTAATAAAGATATTTAACTTTGTTGCTGCTGGGTACCAGACCACCCCTCCCTCATTTGCATTAATAGGACAACCTTGCCCTTTTCAAATCATATGGGGAAGCTGTGCTAAACAGACAAACTGAAGGAGTACTTTCCTTAGCAAAGTAAGCTGAAGACATACCGATTGGATTGGCAATTGACATTTGTTTTCAGTCTAAATTTATTTCAAAAAACTGTGATATGAAAATACTACCCACTGCTCAGCTGAAACAGGTGATTACTTTCACGCAGCAGCATTACATTACTACACTTTCAGTGATGAAAAAAACAATCGCATGCCTAGACCATATTTACTTAATATAACCGACATTACTCTACCCCAGGATCCCTATTCAAGGGGGTCAGTCTTCCCCAAGAACTGTCCCATGGAAGGTCTCTGACGTGTGCAGCGTCTCCAAAAGTGTCCTCACACACGTGCCAGCCTTCTTCACTCTCATGTTGGCGTCAACACAGAATTATATCATCATTCATGGATGGGCTTTCTGGCTAGACTGGGGAAGATGGTTGATTTAACCAGAGCTTGATTTAACCTCACATTTGCAAATCTTAAAATTAACTGAAAACTTGTTATTACTGAAGGTGTGAAAATAGGGCCACATTGTGATCAGAAAAGGTTTCATCCTTTATTTTTGGGAAAAAGTTTTCTTAATAGAAGATGCAAACTCATACTCACGATCCTGCTACCTCTGATGCTTTTAAAGGCTGTGCAATGATTTCAGTAGGGCTGTATGGAAATGATGTATACAAGGCTTCTTCTATAATCCACTTAAACTCTAAATCACAATAAAATATTTCATATGATTGAGCAAAATCTTCCTCTCACACTCTACCTTTAGGAATTCCAGTCTTTGTTTAGGTGGCTACATAATTACCAGGTTATCAAGCAATTTCTCACCTGCACTTCCCTGTACTTTCAGTAGAACTTATTTGCCTGGGAGATAGGGCACCCAGTTTTCTTAGCGTGTAACTAATCTGGCTGTCCCCTGCCCAGATCCCTCCCGTCCCTCTACGTATTTGTAGTTTTATGACACGGTGTAGGAAATAACTCAAAATGAACACAAAGACGTTTTTCAGATGAGTACAAGGAGACGTGAAAGCAGCACACAAGTCCTCCAGGTGGGCTGTTTGCAGGCGCGCTGTTTTGTGAATGCAGGGTCTGGATAGAAATCAGACAGAGTGCCACTTGAGGCTGAAGCCCTCTGCTGTCTAATCTTGAGGCTTTGAAACAAATCATTCAGCTGTGTGACTGATTTGCATCCAAATCATTTTCTATGCATGAACACAGAACCACTTTCTATTAGTCCATCTCTTTTGTTCCTTTGCTTAATGTTCCCTTCCCTCCTCCAACCCCCCTCCCCAACAGTTTAACCCTCTCAC